>JANHZU010005034.1:14342-25905 GCA_032468055.1 Acrochordus granulatus | reverse complement strand
CATCAAAGAATTGATGCCTTTGAATTGTGGTGCTGGAGAAGACTACTGAGGGTCCCTTGGACGGCAAGGAGATCAAATCAGTCGATTCCACAGGAAATCAACCCTGATTGCTCATAGGAGGGAGAGATATTGAAGCTGAAGCTCAAGGACTTTGGCCACATAATACACAAAGAGGACTCATTAGAAAAGACTGTGATGTTGGGAAGGATTGAATGGAAGAGGAGAAGGGGATGGAAGAGGATGAGATGGATGGATAGCATAGTCAGTGTGATGGGCGTGGGCTTGGGCAGACTCCGAGAGGCAGTGCAGGACAGGGAGGCCTGGCTTACTGCAGTCAATGGGGTCTCAAAGAGTCAGGTACGACTGCGTGACTGAACAACAACTATGTACAATTCTATTTCCTCCCAAGGTAGTCATAAGCCATTTCTTGGCAAGACTCTAGTGGTTGGAGGAATAAATAGCAAGAATGCCAAGGTCTCTATTCTATGCAATATTTTCTGAACTGCAACACAGAATATAATATATTTGAACTTGACTATATGATATTAACATTGGTTTATTATGGCAAACTGATATAGAGTTGGAGGGGCAACTTGTAATTTGTGTTTGTATGTGATCCTTATACTTTTCTGGATTTTATTGTGGTTGCCCAAATAACCCTGAAAATATGCCCTCAGATAATGACTGTTTGCTCATTCTGGCAATGGAACAACCAGATCATGTGGATAAGTCTACAGTACAGAAGTCCTTACATCCTCAAACCCTGACAGCTGTTAGGTAGATCAGGTCAGACAACAGACATTGCAAAGTATTGGAACAGTACTTGACTGTTGTAGAATATAATAAATTCTGGTTGTAGAATATAATAAATTCTGGAAAGCCTGCCAGAATTTCTCTATGTTCCCTCTTACACCAAGCAGCAGTTTATAATTCTAAAAGTATTACAAACCTTTATACAACTAAAAAACTTTTATACAATTAATAAAAACAATTAAAAATAATAAAACAACTAAAAATAGAAAAGGAGGAGAGCCACCATAAAATGATGCTTCCCACTCCCAGCTCCCCAAGGCAGTCCAGAAAGATACTATGGTCAATGATATCAAAAACTGATACCATGGTACCAAAAACTGATACTATGGTCAATGGTACCAAAAACAGGACATTGCACCATCTCCATGCCACGTCCTCCAAAGATCATCACCAAGTTTCTTAAATGCTATTAGTCAATTTGAATGCATGAATTGCCTGATAAGACTTTCCAGAACTATTTTCATTGTTAAACTCAGAATTAGAGAGGGGAAGGAAAAGAATCACATATGTGGCAGGATTTATTAAACATTTGTACACCTCCCAGTCGTATGGGCTACAGATTCACTTTTGTTCTTGACTTACTCTGGTGCTTTAGCAGCAGAGCAGAAGGAGAAATAGTGGCATTAAGGCCAAGCAGCTGGAAGCCTCATCATCTAGAAGTAGCCTACTACATCAAGGTGCATGCTATGCATCACCGAGTTATTCTGGTGTCTGGAATGGAAAATCCCATCATCTTCTCTTCCTTCCCCCAAGCAGCAAGCAGATAGAACAATAAGGAATAATTATAGAATTTTCATGCCATCCAGTGTCTTCTTCCTCATCTGCCAATTGGTAGAATCAGTCCTGCTAACAGAAACAGGGAATACTTAAGTAATGAAAAAATCAGACAGAAAAATAATCATGCAACATAGAAAGAGTGTTCCAGCTATCCTTCTCCAATGTTATAATATACATAAACTCACTGCATTCAGTTATAATCAATTGGAATATTGTGTTTGCTAATTTATTCACTATACTTTAGTCACTCCGTAAACTAAACTTGCATTTCTTTTTTTATAAAGTGTTAAGTACTTTCAAGATCAAAAAACACTTTGAAGTTCCCATTTTTCAGTTTGGGAACTGAGTTCATGTGTAATTATTTTTATGAAGATTATAGGATCTAAATACGTGTCTCACTGAATTAATTCTTCCTATTCTTTTAAAACAACATTAGGTTATTTCAACCAGTTTGGAAAGAACGGAAATAAAATAGTTCTAACGGAGATAAAAATATTTATTTTTTAAACACATGCCTTGCTTCTTAACAGAAAATGATCCTCAAAGCAGACTGCAGTTTAAAAAAAAAGGTATATATTTACAGGATAATAAAGTAATAATATTTAAAATTGTAGAACAGAATATTTTTTGTTGATTATAATGGTTGCCAATAAGTATGTTGCAAGTATCTAGAGAACAAGCCTGCATTATCCAATCAATTTGCATGGATATAAGCCAGTACAATTTGCTTTCCACAAGCTAATAATGTCCTGACACTATATGGCAATAAAAATGATAAATGACAGTGTGATGAGGTCACCAGTTCTCCATACAAAAGCAAGAAATCACAGAAAAGAACAATTATTGTGATTAAAGGAAAGATAGCAGATTAATCAGCAATTCATTCCAGCAGACACGCCAAGTGGGAAGGTGACCTCACTGTAGGAGGCCTACTAACGCTGCCTTTCTATTTTGTGGCAGAAAAGGAGAGGGAAATGTTGAGCCAGAGGGAAGAGGAAACAGAAACCTCCTTTTCTGTTCCATGGCTGAGAAAACCACTGCATTTTGAGGTGCAACTCTTTCAAGTTGGTTTTGCATAAGATTATCCAGTGCTCTAATAATTCATGGGAGGCATGTGGCTTCTCTATCTAATCTGAGATGCTCCTCACTAGGCAACTGGAATGCTTCTCTTCTTTTTGAGCTGGCAGGCAATGTGAGTGGGTGGAACCAGTTCACCAGAGCAGCAGCCAGGGATGCAAGTGGCTTGGGAAAGAGTCACCAGTTAACATGTTGGTGTCTCCAAGGTAGAAGATCACCAGGCATTTCCTACAGAGTGCTACTGCAGGCGAGCAAGAGAAAACAAGTTTTCTACCTGCCCACAACTTCATTCATAGAAGAAACTGGGTTTTTACTCATGGGCTTAGATCTCTGGCTCCAAATTGTTTGTTTGTTTATCACATTTCTACACTGCCCATCTCACCTAAGTGACTCTAGCAGTTATAAAAAGTAGTATAAAAGCATGAATACAACAAAGTTAAAAAAGAGTTAAAAACAATATTCAAATTAAGATATTACAAGTTAAAAAATGCAGGGAGGGCACCCTCACTTCACCAGCCTCTCCCAAGGTTGCATATCACTCTTTGATTGCTATGCCAATTGGCAGAACCAGGTTCCAACACTCTTCCAGAAGGCTAGTAGAAGGGGTTCTGGATTCCACCAGCCAAAATTCTTTAACAAGATTGTTTGATTGCATAATCTGCTCATGGTTTTCAAGCTCACATGTTTTTCTAGATCAGTTTCCTGATCAGTGCTTTGGTAATCTGTGAAGTCGCTGCAAGTATTCTCCATCAAAATAATGGTGGAAAAAAAATAAATGGCCAAAATCTCATAAGATTGCCAGATCGTTGAAGATATTGGTGTTCTAACTTGTTAACTCTCTGAGAGAGATAGGTGGTTCAAAAAATGTGAAAAATAAATAAATCTCATGTTATTTTGATGTTCTTGACTGACATTACTGTACAAGATTTGATGATCTCAGAAGATTTTGCACTTTTGGATTTTTTTTAGATAATAATTTGGGGAATCATCCAGTCTCATGGAATTGGTTGAGAATTTCAAATGATATGAAAGGACAAGTGTGCACAGGAAGAGGGCTCTTCCTCTCAGGAAGGCTATTTTTATAAACAGGAAGTATACTTTCCTACCAGATTTAATTTGGCATCAGGTCTAGTTTTAAAATGGAAACATGTGATTAAGAAGATACTTACCAATTAATTCTTGGTATGGTGTTGCAAATAAACATACTATGGAAAATTTGTACTATTCTTGTGTGTTAGCTTTATTCTAGGAATGGCACTGCCTCTGTCCTTAGGAGTGGCTTCTCCTGCTGTGCTTTGACACTGGAGCATTAAGAGAATTAAGAATATAAACCTTCAGTTTCATTCTGATTGGTACGTAAAATGAGAATAAACACTATTTAATCCAATTGACTTCTAGCTTCCTTTATAAAATAAGTCATAGAATTTATTTATTAGCACCAGTGTACAATGTCTATCAGAAGATGGCTTTCTGTGTGTGGGTGAGACGATCATGCAATGTCCTCAGGAAAATTTGCTGTTCTTTAATTAAAATTTAGGAAATAAGCTGACAGTCCTCTGACTTCCAAAAATAGAAAAATAATGTGTGGCCTTCCAGTTATGCCAACATCGCAATTCATATTACTTTTCCCAACAAATATGCTGGCTATGACTTATAAGACTTGCAGCTGGAAGACCAAATAATATCATCCTTGGTTTAGTAACATTAGAAACCGCTATAAATTAAAGGAAACTTCCTACTTTAGAGAAAATATTTATTTGCTACGAAGTAAATTTCCGCCCATATATGCCATGCATTCCAAGCCACACATTTCCAAGCTGAAAAAGACCCAGGGCTTTCTTTTCCAAGAGTTAAGTAAATAGGTTAAGCCAGCTTCTTTGTCTCAAAGTTGATGCCTGGCCTTGGGCCTGGTGTTTTCCCAGCTAATAAAATAAGGGGTGAATACAGAGCAGGCCACATAGTCACTGGAGTACAGAGGCCACTTCCCAGCTGGAGAGTGGGGGGAAAGCCAGTTATTTACAGTCTTGCTGGGTCTAGGAAGAGGAAGGCCATACAGGAAGAAAATGGGCAGATTTCTTTTAATTCACGACTGCTCTATCCAGCTCACATGCATAACACATGATAAGTCAACCAGTTTGTAGTTGTCCTTTGGTTTGATTTTTCTGATTCATTAATAATGTCTTTTGTTTATTGCGTAGTATTTTCAGCATTATCTTATTATTGGATTCAAAGGTTTGAATTAATGAAGAGATTTGATAGCTTTATTCCATAGAAAGAGATCTAGGCAGGAAATATAGTTTGCCCTTTATTTTAGACTGTTAGTCAATCACACATTTAAATATCCAAACAATTACGAATGACTATGGAATGTTAATTTGCTTTTTTGAATATTCCTGCTTATCTGCACAACTCTGCATAATTGCAAAATCAGCTTGGAATGACGGATTAATTTTTCTTCCCTGATCTTTCATTCATGAAAATAAATACAGTTTGGAATGTTCACAGAAAGCCCTTCTTTCTTTCATTTTTCCTCTTCAAAAATCAAGTAGGAACCTGCCAATTCAACCATATCATGCATACCATGTAGTTATGCAAGCCACTGAGGAAAGAAAAAAGGTGTCCTTACAGGCATGACAGCTGGAATATCATAGCAGAAAAGGCCTGAAGACTGCTTTTTGGTGGGGAAGCAGAGCTGAAGTTACAGTAGAATTTAGGAAAAGGGAAAAGCAAAAAACAATGTCAAGATCAAAAGGCAAGAAAGATCCTGCTGCGAAGGCCAATGAGACTGAAGCGGGGAAGAAATCAAAGAAGATGATAGAAAAGATAAGGAATCAAAAACCTGAATAGGAGAGTAACCATAGACATGGTCTGGAATCTATGCGCAAGACAGTTGTGAGAAATTTATGATATTGGACACATCCAAAAATCAGTGCAGATAATTAACTTAAAAGGAAAGGCCAATTGCAATAGCCTCCCATTTTTATTACTGTGGTATTACACACACACACATGCATACATACTATATATCTGCTCACATTATACAGCAAAAGATACATTAGTATGGTACTATTAGTCATAACAGAGCCAGTTTGGTGGCGGATTTAAGTCGTCAGTCTAGAAACAGGGAGAATGTGAGTTCTAGTTCTGCCTTAGGCATAAAGTCAGCTGAGTGACCTTTGACCAGTCTCTTTCAATCCTAGGAATGAGGGTTCCATTTCTGAAAAACCTTGCCACAGAAACTGCAGGGCAAGTCTAGGCAGTTTTCAATAATTGGACACAATTGAACAAAAGAAAAAAAATAATCATAATCCATTATCAGTAATATATTGGTATAGACTTTCATGGCTGATATCAATCAAGCAGGGATGAGCTTTTGGGGTGAGGAGCCATGGTCTAGTTTTCTGGTGTCCACATTTTTATGTCATTAAACCTAAAAGTTCATAACTGCTTGAGGATCATTAAAGTTGATCCAGATGTATTTGAACTAAATATTGAGTCAGTGATGCTTAAGACCCAAAAGAGATTAGTGAAAACTCTTCAAGAAGGAATTCCGAACAGCAGAGAAATAGAAGAAACAAATTGGATGGAAAGATTTGGAAACACCTGACTGAGAGCAGTTGAGAACTTTGATGTGAATATGGAAGTTAGGAAGGCAAGATCCAATAAAAGGATACCGGTATGTGGAGAAAACGAGCTCCAGCTTGAAAGAAAATAAGGTGATTTTGCCTCACACGGAAGGCAGGCAGTTCTATTTTTGTTTGTATACACATCAGATTCAAAGTGGTGTTTTGAAATATCAGGATTCAATCTTTGCAACACTGAGTAAGCTCAGTGGGTCTCACTATATGAGTTAATAGTGCAACAGGTTTATTGTGATCTTCAATGAATAGACAAAAGACTGGTAAAGAAAAGGGCCAAAAAGTCATAAAAAGCAAGTGATTCAATCAATAACCAAATTTATGTTCAGCTATTATGTAAAGGTATAGTATACAAGAGAGCGTACACAACTTCATAATTCATGGTAATAAGACAGTTACTCTACTTGGTGGTCTGCTAACTTAATAGCTAAAGAGAGGGAAAGTACCATGTTTAGGGCTCTTTCAGTTTCCAAAAAAAAGTTGTAAAACAAAAATTAGAGATGATAGACTGAAAGAACATGGAATCAGAATGACAATCAGAATTCCACATTATCTATGGCTGGATACGATTTGTGAAAGTGTCAGAAAGTAGTTTGCAATGCAAATTTACAACCATGAATTCTCAGATTAGATGATTTTGTACATTTGTAGCAAAATTGCAAAAAATGCAGACTTTCTTAAAAAGGCAACTGGACTTTGATTAATAGATGTAACCACAAAATGTTTCAACTCCTCTCTAGGAGCCTTTTTCAATCCCATATGAAAAGGGAAAAAGATGGCAAGAAGTATGTACATTTCTCAAAAGGGGACAGGAAACAGGATACACAGAAGTTCTCACATAACAAGCTAAAGCAGAGTGATATTTTGAACAGTAAAGATTTTGAAAAAAAATAGCCTTAAGGGGTCAGAACCATCAGTTCAGGGTCTGCTGAAAAGCTGTTTTTCTGCAAACGTGTTAAAGCCAAATTGTAAACAGGAGGTAATTGAAATCTGGTTCCTACTCCTCATTAACGGAAGGATTTAAAGTTTTTATATAAAAAGATTCTTTGATTCCTCTCAAAAGCCAATTTGTTTGTCAAGAATTGGGATTTATTATGTTGTTGAAAACATTTATACAGAGGCTGTTTCATCTCCCCAATGTAAAATTCTGAACAGGTTTCATTACATTGAATGGCATATATGACATTTCTGTGCTTGGGAACCTTGTCTTTAGGATATACTAATTTATGTTTAAGTTTGAGTTACATGGATATGTTATGTTTATTGAAAATCCTCTTGAATTTCTCTGATACTCCAGCAACATATGGAATCGTCACACTGCTAGGTCTGTTAAGATCTTCTTTTGCAGTGGATGAGAGGTTAGATCTTTTTGTGGTTTTGACAAAGGACCAATTTGGATAGCCACAATTATTGAGAGCTTTTTGATATGAAAATTTTATTTAATGGAACCTTCCTTGCTTGAAGATAATACATAATCATGATGTTTTAAGATCACTCCCAGTTTATGTTCCAACGGGTGATGGGAGTCAAAAGATAAATATTGATCCATATGTGTAGGCTTCCTATAAATTTCAGTATAAAGGTGTCTGTCTTCTTTGATGCGTATGGCACAGTCCAGAAACGCCAAACAATTATCTTTAACATCTTCACATGTGAATTAGATGTTACTGTCAATGGCATTGATATGCTTTGTGAATGCTTCCAATTCATGTGTTTTGATTTTGACCCATGTATCATCCACAAATCTCTAACAAGTGGGCAGGAGAGATTCCTATGAAGGAGTTCAATGCTTTGAATTCAAATTCTTCCACGTAAATATTAGTCACAATAGGGGACACAGGTGATCCCACTGCACATTTGTATTTTTGTCTGTAAAAACTGTCATTGAATTTGAAATAAGTGTTTGTCACGCAATGGTCCAAAAGGGTACAAATGTGGTCAGGATTAAGTTTTGTCCTGTATGCTAATGTGCTGTCTTGTAGAAGTCTTTTCATCACTGCATTGACTCCCTCATCTGTCAAAATGAGGTCACATCGTAGGAAACCATTGTTTATCAGAATTTAATACTTTGAACTTGGTTGACAAAATCTTGTGAATTGTTAATGTGGTGGGGATAACCTGAGTTGTAGATCCTTGATTTAGATTATATCTTCAAAACTTCTTGTGCTTGCATTAAAAGTGCTTAAAATTATGGCAAATGTAAGCAGCACCAAAACAAAAGGATTTGCTTCCAAATACATTTCTATGTATTCTAAGCCATTCATAATGGCTTATGAATACTGAAATGTACTTTTGCAGAAAAAGCAATTTGTAGTAATGGAGAAGTGGTAACTGCTTAATAGAAATGAAAGAAGTAGCACTGTAAATCAAATTAGATGACTGACAATTACATCAGGGACGTGGCTCACTGTTTTTCTGCAACTGAGTTAGCTACAGCCTAAGTTTACTTACTGAAGGCAAATTACTGTACAGCCATTTCTGAATAATACACTTTTGTTAAATTGACCATCCACCCAATGCTCCAGTATTACTATTTTTAAAAGGCAGAAAACGTATCTTTAATAGGCGATCCGGGGAAACTGAACCCTATGCTAAGCGTGGCTGCTCTGGGGCAACAATGATGGGAAGATCTTACTTTGGTTTTCACAACCAAAAACTATTAAAAAGACGCAGATCCACATGAAGGGGCAGGAGAGCGTACCATTAAAACTCGGGTTCACACCCCGAGCCGTCGCGTGACATAATCTTAATCATCACCATCACCATCACCACCACCACCCTCACCTTCTTTCGCTTTGCTATCGGAGCCGCCAAACCAAAAGAGGCGCCCAAGGTCATGCAACACAGGCCACGGGGCAGGAGGGCCACCGCAAAAGCTCCGCCTCGCCGCCCCCGCTGCCCACACGACCGGGCTCAGTGGGGCGACGCTTCGCCTTCCGAAGAGCGACACGAGATTGGAGCTACACTTCCCTCCGTCCCGCCCCCTTACCTTTCCTTCCAGGGGTCCAGAGGCAAGGGGGAGGAGGGAGCCACCGGCTCTGGACCCTCCGGCTCCGGCAAGGGTCAGGGCCGCAGCGCCCAGGTGCTTGGGAAAAAGGCAAGCTTTCGAAAGCGGAGAGGAACCCGCTCGCGCTCGGGGACGCCTGTCCTTTGTCCGTCGCGGGAGGAAACGCACGCGCGCGCGCTCGCCCACCGCCTGTCTGGCGCGCTCGCACCTTTTCCCTCTTCTCCCTTTCTCGCTGCCGTTTCCGCTCAGGACGTCGCGGCTTGATTCTCTCATCAACGGCCGCCACGACTCTCCTTCACCTCCCTCCGCTCCCGGACACGGCGAGTCAGCGCTGGAAAAGGGTGGGCTTTCGTACCCAACCACGCCCTTCCAGAAAGTCACGTGTTTGGGCAACCTTAGCGCTGGGCTGAGGTAACAGCTGGGAGACACCGCCCTCCGCTTCTGCGAAGCGACGAGCGGAAGGCCCGCTGCCGTCCCTCCGTTGCCCTGCGGGTTTTCCTTTTCTCTAAGTCATCTGTTATTCCTTTTTCAGATGAATTCAGTAGTTCAGCAGAGGCGGATTTACAAACGAGCGCCTCGCAACCACAAATAACTCGAAATGGCAGATGTTTAAATCTCGAAATGTCGCTGCGGTCTTTTACCGTAGAACAAAAATCCGCCTCATCCGACAAGGGTCTTCTCTGAAATTCTGACTAGACGAAGCACGTCCATCCGTTCTATGTTACTTGATTGTGGAAAACGCTAAAACGCGGTCACGTTTTACTTCGCTGCTGCACATACAGACCCACCCTCCCCCCAGGCTTTGAAACTCATTTGGAATCTTAAACTATTGTTACTGTAAAAAGTAGAACGTGTAGTTGGTTGACATGAAAGTATCTCAGATTGGCTAATTGCTACACAGAGATGAAAGGATGACCTAATTTTGTTCTGTTTTATATGCCTCTGAACGTACGCATATTTTTTTCATATTCAGCTGGAAATACCAAGGCCATGGGTCAGATACTTGCACCTTTGTTGCATTCACTGCCTTATGAGCCTATATTTTTGCCATGTTTCATGCAGTTGAATTGTTAAAATGAGTTTAAATGGCATTTGAAACTGAGTTAGGATGCAAACTGACAAATCAATAATTAGATAGTTTAGAAACTCTTAAATTCTGGGTAATGTATTAAGGAAAGACATTGTGTTGATATAATAGGATCTTTGGAAAGGTGAAATTTTGCATTTTATATGTTACCTTTATCCTTGTCTGTTTACATCTTTTAAGATAGCTTCAAGATTAGGAAGAAAAAACATTTTTGTTAGGCTTTAAAAGACAAAATGTAAAGTGTCTTCCATCAGTGTGATGGGCGTGGGCTTCGGAAGACTCAGGGAGGCAGTGCAAGACAGGCGGCCTGGCGTAATGCAGTCCATGGGGTCACGAAGAGTCAGACACGACTGCGTGACTGAACAAAAAAAAAGTTATAATGAAAGAAAAAAGATACCCTTTAGTTTTTTTGTAAGGTACTAAACTCTTTCCAAGAGTATTTGTAATTATTTGTTGGTATTGTATCTGTTACTATAATAATGTTGTTATCTTTAAAGTTTCAAGATCAGCAATAATGTGTTTAGAAACTATATTCTGTTTTAAGAGTACTTTGTCAATGTACTTTTACACTGTCAAGAACAAATCATTCTTTTTCATTTTTAGATGGACTGAAAAAGCCTTCTGGATAGAAAGTGAAACGTCTCCAATAACTTTTTTGCAATTTTTACTACTTATCATGACCTGGATTAATGAGAATATTCATAGATATTGAGCCACAATATAATTTGGAGCTACAATATAATTTGCTTACTCTTGGCTATGCATGTACTTCATGTGACTTCAGCCATAGGTTTGATTCACATATCTCAGGAAACTGTAGCTTGTATAAATCATGTTTTCTTGAATAATCCAAAATGTGTTGGATTTACATTTTGGCTTAACATTTTTGTGAACAAAATTATTTATGGTTGCGTATGTTAAGCCAGAAACAAACCCTCTTCCCTATTAGCAAACTATTATTATAAGTGAGTCTTGAATAAGCTTCAGCCAGAGCTATTGCATCTTAATCAATCATGTTCGTGCTTTTGGCTTATAGAGGACAAGTTGTGGTAATCTTGCTAAGAAACTTTGCAAGTGGACACGCTACTACAATGAAGGAAGATAATGTGACATTTAGCTTAACTGTGATTAAGGTCTGGACAGAGATCTGGAGGTAAGGCAAAG
>JANHZU010005034.1:3867-14242 GCA_032468055.1 Acrochordus granulatus | reverse complement strand
TAATCAGTTGATCAAGGACACTTGGTTATCAGCACCTGGCTGCTATTTAGTCTCTTCATATCGATGGAAGCAGTAAGGTTGTACTTAGTTTTCACACATGGTTTTTTCATTCTGTTTTTTTTTTGTAAACTAAATGATGACATGGTTAATCTGTAATGTGTTGTTGTTCATCTAAGGTTGTATTGACCTACTTTTAAGAACTGCTAAGGACAAATTATTTTTACTATGTCCTGGTACATAAAACCATAAATCTCAAAGAAGGCACATTTCCTTTTTCACATGACTATATATCTTAAACTTTAGTGCTGGAATAGGTGCAGAAGAAAGTAGGAGCAACTTAGAAAAAGTCATGATCTTTAGTGCTTTCTAGTTTGAAGTAATGACAAGTATGTTAAGTATACATAACATGGATGTAAAAGTTTTGCACAGTATGAAGTGAATAGAATGTTTCCCCTCCTTTAGAAACCAGCATTATTTTGGATTCAAAACAATCAAAATTACGTCTGGCAAAAAGGACATTGGTGTTATTATATCCTCTACAAGAATTTTGTACTAATTTTATAGTAATGAATTCCATGGGTAAACTTATGACATGCATTACCACATATGAGAAAATGACCACCTGCTACATGGCCATGAACTTAAATATTTTCAGAAATTCATGGAGGACAAAGTTATCTATGGGTATTTATAATTAGGACTTACAAATATCACTCTGAATGCCAGTAGCTATTGAATCTGGTGAAGGGATGCTGTTACATTCATATTCTTCATACAGACTTCCTAAGGCATCTGGTGGACAGTTGTAGGGCATGGAATGCTGGTCTAATCTCAAATGACTCTTCCAATGTCCTTAGAAATGAATAACGATTGGTAAGAAATGCTATTGGGCACATTTCAAATGTTCAGAGCATGGCTTGAATGCTTGTTTGGAATAGCTATGACAGTCCATGGTGCCAATCACACACATGCAAAAAAAAATTGTCAGAAAACAAAATTTAACTCTGCTTTCCATCTCCTCTCTTGCCCTTCAGACTGCCTATTATACAAGTTTATTTGTCTTTGTTCTAGGCTAGTGAGAACAATTTCAAACAAAGTACTATATTACAGTCCCCAAGCATTTTTATTTTCTATGAATGCCTAAATACAAAAATATGTGACTGGTTCAAAAGAAATTAGATATTTATTTATAGACAGTCACTATAAACCATATCTCATCTTAAAACCTGAACCTTAAAATAATAGAATTAAAATTATTCAGCATTATACAAAATGTTATAAAGCTTTGAGGAATTACAATAGTAACAACAAAATTTTGGAACTCTTAAAAGTTGTCATTGATTTATAATCTAATTGAGAAGAATAGATCTGTTTATGAATTCCCATGCTAGTTGGATAACGGAGGCATATTTAATACTTGCAGCACACTGAATAATTTTATTTCACCCCCCCAGAGGACAGGGCAGAAACTTCCTCGCAGAAAGATACCATTAAGACTTCGTTCTCATAAAGTGGAAAGCAGCATATTAAACCTGGTTAAAGTGAAAGCTCTCCTGCACATTGAGAGGAAAATGATGATGCCATTGAGAAAAAAAAGGCTTAGAATTAGATTGTGGAAGAAAATAATCACTTTCTCCACTGATGGGCAATTCCTTATACAGTGTGACTGTGATGTGGCTCTCAAGGGCATCCTTTATTTCTCCTCTTCATTCCCATTCAAAAATAGTTGAAACAGGGCTGAATTCTGTTTATTTTCTTCCTGGTGCGACCCTGGTCAAGATCACTGTTTAACCATTTAATGACGGAATGGCTGCAACAATCCATGGTGCCAGTCACACACGTGCAAAAACCAAAAAAAAAAAAATGGCCAGAAACGGTTGCATGCAGAAAGCGTGCCCATTCTTTCTATTTTTCAAGTGAGCTTCAAATATTGGTTCAGGCCACTTTCTCTATTGTGAAGAGAAGGATCTCCTAATCATAAAAAAAAAGCTGTATTCTCCCCAAATCATAGGCTACCCAATGTGGACAATCAAGGACAATAGCGTAAATCGAATTAAGTCACTCAAATATTTGAAAGTCTCCTTCCATGCATCGACACCTGGGATCAGTCCGTACGTGGACCCAATGTCCGGCGAAGATTGCTTTGCATTTCATCTCCCACAGTGGCAATAGCCATATCCTGGCAGCACTGAGGATCTATGTAGCCAAGACGATGAGCCATTTAGTCTAAGGCACACAGGTTTGTGAAGTTTACCTTCTGAAGCCATGCAGACGAAGGTTTTGCAGACTTTGTTACGTATTCCCCACAGTGTGTCTGTCTCCTCAAAGCTGCAATCCCACCTGATTTTGATCAAGGAATCCAAGAGATTCTGCTGTCTGAAATCCTGACTCTTAGCCTTCTTGATTCTCTGAGAAACCTGGAATAAATTTCAACACAAAATCCTCTGCTCTTTCTAATCACTGTCTGAACTCGATTGAGAGAGCCCTGATGGAACTGAAAGTGAATAGTGGGGTTTTTACTAAGATTTACAGAAAGGTCTACGCTCTAGGCTGAAAATTGTACAGTTCCGCGTAAAGGTAGTACCTTGAGATGGTTTGTCATACAGAATCACAAAACAAATACATGAAGAAAAAAATGAATGGTTTGATAGGAAGGGAAAGATTAAGAAATTTGTGATTGGGTTGAATTTATAAATTCTTCAGCAAAAGAAAAGTAAGAAGGTTAAACTCAAGACATGTATGAATTGGTGTACAGATGTAGAAGGAGCAAAGATGTTTTGCAGGGACAAAAGATTTGAAGAAAGATAATGACTGGTGCTGGAATAAGCTTAGATTTCCTTTTAGCTCCTCTGTTATTTTGCTCACGACTTCTTACTTTTATCTTGTCCTTTATACATTTACCCTAAAAGAATGTAACGCGGTATGTATGTACATGTGAATTCTGGTATTTGCAGTTAATAAGTGCGTCAATATATGGATGATGAGGTTTAATATTTTGCTAAATTTTCATGAAAGAGAACCTGGTTTGTACATCTGAATGCAGAACCACTTAATTAATTGATGTGTGATTTAGGTTGCCAGTTAATAAGTTGATGACGCAGTTACGGATATGATGGACACATTGGCTTATTTTGGCTCTTGAAAGTGTGATTTTAAAATCAGATCACGTGGAACTTCCTTCAACGCTTAATAGTTCAACTCTAAGAATGAAAGTCAAAATGGAAATAGCGCAGCAGCAGGGGTCTTTCACTGTGAGTCCTTTGTGAACTTCCCAATTAATTGTGATTTAGAAAAACACAGGTTGACTTACCGTCACCATAACACTGTTTGGTTGAATGACAGGAAAATACGGCGTGTACAGCTGAGATTGTAGTTGTGCTGAATTCCAACGGAGTGCCCAATGGGGAGCACCAAGGACACCGAATGACGAAACGGGACGCCCCGGAAGACATTTTTGAGTCCGAGGGGAAAGGGCCGCACGCGAAAGAGACTCAGTAACTTTACCTGAATTACACTAGTTAGAGGGAGTGAGGGGGAGAACCGATAGGCTTTCGAGATTCAAGAGAATAGGGATTTCGGCACTAGGTCAGCACCAGGGACTCGGGTCCCGCCTTAGGCACGGAAGCCCAGCTGTGGGTTTCCGGGTCAGTCACTCTTTCTCAGCCCAATTCACTTCACAGGGTGGTTGTTGCGGGGAAAAGGGGAGCAGGAAGGGGCGTCACGTTTGTCGCCTTGAGTATTTAAAAAAGATGGGTGACGGAGGCACTTGACAGTTAAATAAAGTCAGGGGGTGAAAATAAATAAAATGAAAACAACATCAAGCTGTGTGAAACCAGACAACTTGGATTCCTGGAAGAGTCTTGATTGTTAGTTGGACAATGAAGCAGAGCGTTAAAGTCTGCCCAGACAGGGCAGGGCAACTTACACCCCAAGCTGTGTAACTGCGTCAGGGTCGCTTCGGGTCTCTTCCTTATGCTGCCGTGCTCCCCTGGACGGAGGCACCGTTCCTCTCTCGCCATGACCCTGTTTCTTCGCTTAACCGTCTTGTTGCCTCTTCTGTGCCTCTCGAGGCAGCTGGGCACTCCGGCACAAGGACGGTTTCAATTCCTAAAGTTATTTCATTCCATGGACGGCAGTTGTGACAGTGTTCAACGGTCGGTGCGGACTGCACCAAGTATCTCCTTCAGCAATTTTGGCAAGACAGGAAGAGTGGTTGGGGACTGGGCTTTCCCTCCTTTTTCCAAAATTCAGGCTGGTATTCGTACTTCCCTCCTCACAGACAGCCATTAACAACAGCGTAAAACATTGACAATCACCTAAGTTCCACATATGCCCTGAGCAACTGTGCATTGATATGAGGGTACCTTTCTGAATAATTTCCCAGGAAATTACCTCCCCGCTCCAAAAAAAAAAAATCTGAGGAGAGATACAGACAGAATCTGCCCCTGTCTCTCTGGTGTGGGGCGAATGTCTTAGCAGTATGAGCAATCTTTGTCCTGAGGAATCGAGGCACCTTACAGTAGTGAGATCATGAAAATCTCCTTATCCTCCCATGCGCGTAAAAAATTCCCCAAGGCACCTGACATTCAAACTGAAACTCTTGATGCACACAACACACACACACACAGATGTACATCTCACGCACAGCAGGAGACAAGTGGCTGTGACTTCTTGTTCCCTGGACACTGCTTGCCGTCCTCCTACTCGTCGCAAGGCTCAGCAGATGGCCGCATGTGGGTGACCTCGATCCAGGCGCCGTCTCAGCGTCCCTCCAGCCCGCTGGGCTTGCTGGTTCACTCAGGTTTGGAGGGACCTCCGGAGAGCTGAACGGCACGAGGCCAGCCTGACTTTGGGGGGATGTTCCCTAAACCGGAGGCCACAGCAGGAAAGTCCGCGTCTCCCTTGATCGTCTGTCTCACTCCTCCAGGGTCTAAGCGCCCAGCTTCGTCTCCGGCCGGCTGCTCTTATGCTTTGAGCCAGTTCCTGTTGTCTGCTTCAATGCATTCGCCGTGAATGCTCGCTCGGGCTGAGATCCTCTCTCTTTCCCCTCTGCACGCCTTGAACTTTTTAACCCTTAATCGTTTTTCTGCAAGAGCTCGTGCTCCTGTTTATTCTGACAGGCCTTCCATTTCCTAAATAAAATCTGAAATTTTACAGCTTCCTGGACGCTAGCAGAAAGATTTGCTGGCTTCTCCCTCAGTTGAGTTGTCCCTTTTTTCCACTGTGGAATACATTGTACTTCAGCTCCAATGACTGTGGTTTTACGCAAAAATGGGGCTTTTAATATCAATATACAGTTATTGAAACACGCATCTATTGTAAAAAATGCTTTGCCGAATGCAATCATCCCATTCACACGACTGTGTATTTCATGCACAGAAACTGACAGCGTGGGATCAGGTTACCCCAAGTGGCTGCCACATGGCTTTGACTGCACATGTCTACAAATAAAAAGCAGCAGTTTGATGGAAAAGCAGAGCTGAAAACTCTAACTGGAAGACTTAGCTGAAATGAATGGGTAAGATGAGAATAGAGGAGAGGCAAATGACTGCCAAAATGTATTGATCAGTTTTGGTAAACTAATAAACTTGATCAGACCCACCCATATAACCTTTTAAAATACATGAACAAAACTGCAGGACCCTGCAATAAAAGGTAACGTTTTCCCCCGCCAGTTGTGGCTGACTCTAGGGGGTGGTGCCCATCTCCAATCCACGGCCAAGGGAGACAGCGTTTGTCCGAAAATGCTTCTGTGGTCATTTGGCCAGCCTGACTGTTCGCCACGGCACATGGAATGCTGCCACCCACAATAGATTCCATTCAAGTTCTTCTTTATTGGTTAAATGTATATGCTGCCAAACTCAAATGACTCTCGGCGGCTTACAGTACAAGAATAATAAAAACGATTCAACCCTTTGGAAACCTTTAAAAAGAATCCAAAGAGGGGAGGAGCCAAAAATATATATGGGGCAACAGAGGTGACTGCTAACCCACCCACCACCTCCATTAGAGCTCCAAGCCAGCTGGCAGAGCCAGGTCTTAATGCTCTTTCGGAAGGCTAGAAGGGTGGGGCATGACCTCTTGGGCATGGTGTTCCACAGGGCAGGAGCCACAGCGGAAAAGGCTCTTCTCCTTGACCCCATCAGTCAAAATTCCTTGGCTGATGGGATCTGGAGGAGGTATCTTCTTCTGATTCTGGTGGGACAGGAACGCCCCATTGGGGTGACATGATTCCTCAGATAACCTGGTCCCATGCCATGAAGGGCTTTATAGGTCAAAACCAACACCTTGAATTGCACCCGGAAGCAGACTGGCAACCAATGCAGCTTGCAGAATAAAGGTGTTATATGGGCCAATTTATTGGCTCCTAAAATCATCTGCGCAGCTCTGGATGCTTTTCAAGGGTAGCCCCATATAGAGCACATTGCAATAATCCAGTGTAGAGGTGACGAGGGCATGAGTGGCTGAGTGAAGGGACTACTGGTCTAAGAAGGGGTGCACCTCGCTCACAACATGAAGTTGCACAAAGGCCCTCCTGGCCACTACTGCCACCTGCTCCTCGAGCAGGAGTTGCAAGTCCAGAAGAACCCCCAGATTACACACTGGGTCTGTCTGGGGTATTGCAACCCCATCTAGAGTTAAAGAGAGTAAAGTTCCAGAACCAAGACCCCCAGACACCCAAAGCCACTCAGACTTGCCATGGTTCAACCAAAGCCTGTTGTCCCCCATCCAGACATGAACAGCCTCCAGACACCGAGTCAGGGCTGAAGCAGCATCACTTAGATCACCAGGGATGGAGATGTAAATCTGAGTATCATCAGCATACTGATGGTACCTCATCCCATCATGGGATGATCTCACCCAACGATTTCATAGAGATGATAAAGAGGAGAGGAGAAAGTACTGAGTCTTGTGGCACCCCACAAAATAGCAGCCGTGGGCTGGATTTCTCTCTCCCTATTAACACTGATTGGCACCAGCCATGGAAAGGAGCCAAACCAGCACAAAACTGCACCACCCAGCCCTAGCTCTGCAGCCAACCCAAGAGGATACCATGGCTGATGGTACTGAACACTGCTGAGAGATCAAGAAGAGCCAGGATGGATGCACTAGCTCCATCCTGCTCTCACCAGAAACCATCAACAAGAGTGACCAATACTGTCTCGGTCCCATAACCAGGCCTGAACCCAGACTGAAAAGGTCCAGAAAATCCTTTCTCTCCAGGATCCTCTGAAGCTGCCATGAGACCACTTTCTCAACTGCCTTCCCTAAGAAGGGCAAGTGGACGATAGTCGTCCAAGCAGGTGGAGTCCAACAATATTTTTTTAACAGGGGATGAGCCAGGGCCTCTTTAAAAGGTCCAGGAAAAAAACCCTATCACAGTAAGGCATTTAACACTGCATGAACCCACCTATTAGTCACCATCCTGACAGCTTTCACTAAACAGGAGGAAAAAGGATCTAACTGACAGGTGGTCTCACTAACAGCATCGAGGACCCTCATCAGGAACAACAGGACTGAATTGTTCCCAGATAACTGGGCAGGACTCCTCCCTCCGCATCTCAAATGGATCTGCATCACACATGGCTTCCAACTGGGACTAAATCTGAGTGACTTTATCTGCCAGGTGGTCAACAAATTCTTCTGCACAGCCCTGCAGAAGGTCTCCCAAATCCCCCTTACTAAGAAGGGATTGGGTGGCTCTAAACAGGGCCGATGGACAGCACTCCACAGACGCAATAATGGTGGAGAAATAATCACATTTTGCCACACTTATCACCACAAGATAGGCTTTAACAGCAGTTCTAACTTATATTTGGTCAGATTCTTCCCTTGTCTTCCACCAGCAGCACTTCAAGCTACTCTTTTCAGCACTGCAACTCTTCTGTAAACCATGGAGAGTGCTGAGGGTGATGAGTAGAGAGAGGCCACGCAATCCTATCCAAAGCTTCGGCAGCCCTCTGATTCCAGGACATAACCAGGGCTTCGATAGGACTGTGCAGCAATACCCCTGGGACATCCCCCAGCTCCCTCTGAAACCCTTCCAGGTCCATCAGTTGCCAAGGATGCTCTTAATTGCTCCCAACTGCTCTTACAGATCAGGTGTAAACAGCTGATCCTAGGAGCCAGCAACGTGTCGTGCCACCATACGAGGCCATCAGGTTGGCCTTCATTGTCTCATTGCCCAACAGCTAACTCCGCCTACCAGCTGACTTGGCCGCCACCAGAGGACTGCAGCTCTGGGCGGCCAGTGCCAGCGGTCAGATGGCTAGAAAAAGCAGGGGGGGAAAGGAATAAAAAAACGGGTCCCCCAATCTTCCAAGGAGATCAGCAGGAGCTCCGTGCTCCATATCTGTTCCCATCCACCATCTTAAAAAAAAAAGAAAAAAAAAAAGGGTTACTGTCAATGGAATTGCTTCACATCATGACCTGGATTAATGAGAATATACACAAACATTTTGTATATCATATTATGTGTACTGTGTTGCTATCTTACTAAATTTTGCTGCTAGAAACACAGTAAATCCTGAATTCCTGGCCTTTATTTTGAAATTTTCTTTTAGTAGCAGATATTTATATTTCACCATACTGTTTGAGTAATCCTTTGCAAAGATTCAACTTTAGTCATCAATACAATTTTTTTTGTAGAATTGAGACATTGGTACATTCTGATTGTTTAGAATTTAGTTACAATAAAAGGAGAAAAGCTACTTTTATTTTGAAGACTTGGTTCTTTTCTTTCATCCAATTGGCCAATTTACCAGTTTTTTTTAATTTTTGAGTCACCTTTAAACACTTTGACTTTGTCTCAGGAAAATGACTAAAGGTGTTTCTAGCTATTGGTTTTGTCCTGATTGAAGCTTATATTTGACATTAACAAATACTATAAATGTCCTGTTTATTTATTGGACCACAGACACATTCATTTGCATGCTCTGATTGACTACTCTGATTATATTAGAAATGTACTGTAAATATTCTTTCCCAGTATTAACCAATTTGTTGATGACTGTTCTTTTCTCTGAAACTTGCTTTTTGAATTAAACTGAGTCAATCAGATTCAGAAGTTTTTAAAAATAACTTTTTAATTGTTGTGTGTATATATTGGGAGGTGATAAGAATTGGGGTTTAACATCTGGGGAATACCAGGCTGGAAAAGGATATTGTGGATGTATGAATTTAATAGCATATCTCTGCTATTAAAATGATCCTCTCCTTCTTCCTGTTTATATTGTCCTACTTGAGACATCTTGAGACGTGGCATATGCAGTTACCAGTATTACTACACCATGCAGCTTTATTCAACAAGCAAGTTTCATTTTTATTTATACCTCTTGTTTTGTTTTCTACAGTGCATTTCCTGATGGAGGGGAAATTTCACACGTACTTCTTTAGGTTTCTTGGAAAATAATATTTTACTGGAAACCTAGGCATTAAAATACAGAACTAAATAGAAAGTCCACTCTGCAATCATACTGTTAACACCAATGTCCAAGTTTTTAATTAAATATTTTAGAAATTTCTAATCTGGCTCAGATTCTGAGGTGGTATAAATAAAGCTATTCCAATCAACTTTAGATATTTTGGAATTTGTGGAATCACAGAGCAATCTGGATGCCTTTTGTTTGCAAACGTTGGATTTTTTTTAAAAAAGATTTCATTAGCTTACAAGTGCAGTGTGAAGGAAAACAGCAAAATTAATAATGAAAATAGAATTAAAAGCAGCAAAAGAGGCACTGAGATATTTTACTCTGATTTTAAACTAAAACAGAATAAATGCAATAATTTCCTAAAGCCTGATGGAAATTAATGGGTACATCAGACAAATCTTCCAAATATGAACAATGCATTCCACAGGAGTGATCTTCCCCAACCTGATGTCCTCCAAATACTGTATGTTGGATTTCTGTTCCCATAATCTTCCATTATGAGCTCAAGACCAAAGATCTGGAGACCACGAGCTTGAGGAAGCTCACATAAAAGGAATATCTTGATTGCATATAATGAATAATATACAGTGGTACCTCACAAGACGAGTAACTCACAAGACTAGAAACTCGCAGGATGAGCAAAAAATTTAATCAAAAAATATTCCGCTAGACAAGCCGCAACTCACGAGACGAGGGAACTTCGTGCCAAACCTTGCATGTCATCAGTAAGCGCGCTATGTATTTCCTGTTCAGGCAACTCTGTGCGAAAATTGCCGACTCTTACCTCGTGCTTTATTCCATTGTTGCAGACAGCAACCCCATGTGAGAGTTCTGCTAATGCAGCAAGCGCGCACGCATGTTCTGCCGACTCTCCTCTCATGCAGTTTACTTCATTTCCATATGGGCAGCAGTGCATGCGCACGCATTCTGCCTACGTTCCTGAT
>JANHZU010005033.1:48286-59780 GCA_032468055.1 Acrochordus granulatus | reverse complement strand
GAGATGGTTAGATAGCATAGTCAATGTGATGGCGTGGGTTTGGGTGGACCCCAGGACACAGTGTAGGACAGGAAGGCCTGGCGTGCTACAGTCCATGTAAACAGTCAGAAATGACTATGCAACTAAAAAACAAAAAATATAATTACAGTATTGTGCTAAGAATTGATATTGCAGATTAACATATGGAAACATTTGACATTCAAATGATTATTAAATCAAAGACTGTGTGAAGCTTCAGTTTAGACATTTGGATTAAATTTCCCACTTAAATCAATTATTGAACCAGAAAATCAAATCAAATTAATTTTCAGAGTTGATTCAAATGGTCAGATTGGATCTGATCAATGATCCAGATCAATGATTTGAATCAAAGTGGAGTTAATACAAGACTTCTAATTATATTTACCCAGTAAAGGTTATATGGTTAAGTGTGTGGTCATGTATGGTGGCATGGAAAAAAGGAAGCTTCTTAATATAATAATGTGAAAAACTATTAATATGCTATTCACCTGTATCAACAAGAGAAAATCTTCATTTTACTAGGCAGCCAGACAAGCGACATGGAATGATGGCAGATGTAAGGAGCTGTTCTAACTTCTGCTATCTATAAGTTGGTGTGTAGAAAGTAGAATATTATACATTACACCAGAACTATCAGCACAGCAAGGGTTATCAGTTTTGACATATTCATCATCTCAAGTCTCTCACAGAACAAGGGCTGGGACTCTAGTTTCTTTGTAGCTAGAAAGATATTGCTAACAAAGCATAAATACTCAAAGGTTTCATTAAAATAACCCTGGTTATGAGGACTGCATCATTAATTTATTTTAGAAAATTCTATCACTTCACTTGCCTCAAAACATTATGGATGTGGCAGAAAGACATCAGTGGAAAGAATAAATTATCTTTTGATATTTTCCTTAATTATATTTCAGCAACTGTTAAATGGTTATACTAAAAAGGTATTAAAATATATGTCCATTAGAAGCGTTTTCACTATTTGGAAATGCTATAAATATAAATTAAGAACTAAGTAAGTTTTCTAAGCTGATTTCTTTATTATTCCATACCTATACACAGAATCTTGCCAGACTGACGAGCCTATTACTGACATCAAGCATGTACTGTACCTACAAAATACTCTTCATATTAGTGAGGAACTGTCTTCACCTTCATTTCTCTCAAATCATCTGAACTGAGAACCTATTGAATGCAGTTCTTTCGTCCTCCTTGGCCCACTATATTCCATCGCATCAAGCTTATGATTAAAATTATCTTTCATTTAAGAGTGAAGGTAGACTTACTTGGTATTTTCAAACTTGTTGGTCTGAAAATATCTAATAGATTAGATATAGTTCATGAGCAATTTCAATAAATCATTAGAAAATGTAGTTTGCAAATTCTTCAACATGCTGATGGCTAATGCAGTCAGTTCCTTGTTTTCAAACCATAGAAAGCTTCTGTTATGTGATCTCTTCATAAGGTTCACATGGAAATGTGTGTCTGTTGGGTGATTCTGCTACCATTTCCTTTTCTGGAAAGTTTCAAGGAACAAGTCTATTCTTGGTGTAATGGTATTCTTGTTCTTACTTTTAAAGAATGAGAGTAAGAGAGGCTGCCTAGGAAATTATCAACAAAAAAGGGAGGAGCATGCAGTTGCTTAACAACCAGAGAAAAAAGCTTAGGAAGTATCTAGCCTAACTGATCAGGCTGTAATAAGAGACAGCGGGAGAGCCGTACTTTCAGACTTTTAAGATTCTGTTAATATAGCTTTACGATAAAATACAATTAGCTTAACTGACTGTGTTTCCTGTCTCATTACCTAGAGGGCTAACACTTGAGCTTTGCTGTAATTGTCTATATGCTTTTGTAGTCCTGTTTTCAGATCATCCTATGTCTCCCAGAAGTCCAAAATATTTTGTTCTAGTCGAGAAATTTTTGAGAAATACATAGCAGGGAGTACAGTTTTTCATTCATATTAAATTTGAATATAACATGGAAACAGTATATTTAATAATTAAGCATTAATTTGCCATTAAATCAGCTTGAGAGGAACCAGCTGCCAAAGCTTTCATTCTTATTTTTTGTCATTCTGTTAGCTTTTATGTCAAGAGACATTCTTGTAATAGGAAGGACACTTATACATTTTGATTGCTCACAACATATGCCTCTAGAACTCTGTCCACTAATGGATCAGCCAAGGAGTTGATTATTTTTAGCAACTAAAGCTGTAGTATTGGCATGCAGTAAGGTTCAAGGACAGTACATCAATTCATAGCTGCTTCAAGGACTTTCTTGGGTTAATATCCCCAAGCTTTATTTTATATCCAATCTCATTAAGATTAAAAAAATACTTAGATAAAAGAAAACCAAACAAAGCTGGACACACCAGTCCACAAGACAGAAGATGGGAGTTGAAAATTGAAAGTTCAATTAACTAATTAAAAGTTAGAAAAGATAAAGAGATACATAAAAATGTTGGAGATGGAGAAAGGAAGATGTGACTGTCACACTGTCTGGGAAGAAAGTTTTGATTCTGAATTATATTAGCCAATTTTGAATTGGTGGCAGTTAACATGGTATATCAACAGGATACCACTTATCAAGACAGGTAATGGAACAGTAACTCTGTAAAATAAAAATAGCATTAAGACCCAGTAAACATTCATTTTTAAATGCCAAAATATGTTCAAATAGTTCTCAGAACAATTACATAATGCTAATGTTAAAGAAATGTATTTTAAATATTTAGAATAGTTGAAAATAAAAACAAAACAATGAAAGGCATAAAAAGTCGCATAAGTGACTAAATTTTATTCCATTAAGAACAAAAACACAGCTATTTTACCTAGCAATGCAAGATATTAGATTAAAATTGTTTTGAACTGGCATTGTTTTAAACTGGTTTAGATCACGCTGATATAGTATTTTGATATCTTACACAATTTTTCAGATTAAAAATAGTTCATGTAAATTTATTTGGACGATAGCACAAAAAAATCAATTGCAATTACACTGTATAATTGCTTTTCAATTGCAGGACATTAGTGATACAATAAGATTAGATATTTATTTCCTCTCCATCTTCTATATTTCCTGAGAGAATAATATCTAGGAACTGATTCAATTTTTATTCACATATTCCATAGATTGCATACATATAGCTAAAACTGTGCTTTTATCTTGTTATTGTTGTTTTTATTTAACTTCTATTAAAATAAATTCTTAATATATTAAAAAACATTTGTTTTTCCTCTATATGTGAACAATAACAAACATCTTCTTTTCTATAAAGTTTAGGGATACAATAGGTCATTATCTAAGCCCCGGCACAATCAACAATTCACTTGAACTTTGGTCACAGAAGAAAATCCAGCATCTGGAGATTTCTAGCAAAAGAGCATGCACTGCTTCTTCTATTGGCTGACAGCTTAAAAGTAAAGAAGTCCAACCTCATGTATAGTCTGACACTAATTCCACGTAGTTTAGTTCTTGGTCCTGTTCTCTGTAGCAATAATAATAATATGTGGATGTGGGGCTTTGTACACTGAGGAAGATGAGAACTTTGCCAAAGGTTCAACTATATTGGATAGGTCTTATCAGAGGAGCCAGATAAAGAATGTAAATAATATGGTGAGATGTAATTTACGGAAACCCATATTGGTCAGTAATCACCTGGCATGGACTATGTTAGGAGTTGGAGTTTCTAGACATCTGGTGAAAAATGGGCAACAGAACTATTGACTGAGCAACCAAGGACAGCAGCTGCAAAACTACTGGAAGAAAAGTTGTTGGCCTACCTCACATATACAAATATTGAAAATAAATAATGATCTGTTATTATGAATCATCTCCACCAGAAAGGAGGATACCTGAAAACAATGTACCAGTTCTTGAAATATCAATATACAGAAACAGAAATAAAAGAAGGCTATCAGATCATTGATTATAATCAACATTATAAACATTTATTTATTAGAAGAATTAAAATCTTCACAGAAGTTGAATTGAAAGAAATACAAGCTCTACCCAGGGCAAAGAAACCAAAAATTTACCAGAAATAGTTCAGATTATAGAGACAAACCAGGGGGAGACAGCAATAGAAAAAAACAAGAACATAGATATTGAATCATTTTCATTCCCAAACCAGACACTCTCTTCTTTGATTTTTCCTCAGGAAAAACAAAGTACTCTAACTAAAAAAGAATTGAAACAAAGAATAACTCTGCCCAAGTATTAAAAGATGCCAATACTATATCAGCACTAGCTAACTTCAAGAAACAAACCAAGTAATGTACAGCACAGCTGCAGTTATCACTGAATACCTGGAAATTCAATATTAGTAAACAAGAAAAAATGCCAAACAGTGCTCCACCAAAATGGAAGATCAAGTGGAAAATAAGATCAGCAAGCTAAGATCAGATGCAAGCAAGCTGGAAAAGATGAAAAAAAAAAGAAGCTGAAGAACAAGAAGATCAAAGAATACCTATCAAGAAATATCACCTAGAAACAAGGAAACGGAGAATTAAGGAAACAATGGAAATAATAAAGAGCAGATAACAGCTATAGCCAAGAAGATCAGCAGATACAAATCTCAAATTGCACAGTATAGGTAGAATTTCCTATACATTTCAGAAATGTTTCTACCAATCCATCAATGGAGAGAATTCAGTGAATCAGTCAATACCCGACAAAGAAAAAACAGTGCAGTTCTAGACACAGCACAGTTAGACAACTAAAGAACTACAACAAGAACACAGCTTGGCTAAAGAAGATGAAGAAGAATAAAAATGAAGCTGAAATGAAAGAACTAATAATAACAGAATAAATGGTGGAGAAAAGGGCAAGGAAGATAAAAAACCAGTCAGTACCAGGTGAAGATGGTGGTTTTTTGGTTGAAACATGGTTTTAGTTGAAACATCTCACCAGTCTACACCCATTCATTGCCAAGCAGTTTAACAAGATACTGCAAAATGGTGAAACTGAAGAGTGGCAATGTTAATGAAAGATATAGCAAAAGGAACAACATCAGGCAATTACAGGTGAATTCCTTAATTACCAACAACTTTCAAATGACTAAGTGGTGTAGTAGCTGATGCAGTCCAACAGCATCTGCAACCTGCGCAGAAAGGAAACTGCCCAAGCAATAGAGGAAAAAAAGATCAACTCCTAATGGACATGATTCTGGAAAACTGCAAAGGAAGGAAGACCAACTTGAATGTAGCATGGATTGATTACAAGAAGGCATTAGACTCCCTGCCACATAATTGAATAATCATGTGCCGATAAATAACAGGGATCAGTAGAAACATCAGAAGCTTTATGCGAAAATTGATTACACAATGGAAGACACAGCTGCTGGTCAATGGTAATTCTCTTCAGAATTCTCTTTCTCAAGAGAGAAATCTGCCATGGAGAGTCACTATCATCAGTGCTATTTGTCATCACACTGATTCCTCTATCAACCATATTGAACAAGTCAGGCCATGGCTATCAAACATCAAAATTATTTGCCAGGCTATTTCATCTCCTTTACATGAATGATCTGGAGTTGTATGGAAAAACACCACCTGAAATATAATTGCTGCTCAACACTGTCCTAAAATACAATCAAAACATTCCAGTGGAGTTTGAACTGGAAAATGTGCCATCCTCACCATCAAAAGGGAAAAAAATGATGAAAATCAAAGGTATCAAGATGTCCAGGGGAAATAAGATCAAATGTCTTGATGAAGACAAATATATGGCCATCCTTCAAGTTTACAACATCCAGCACACTGAAGTCAAGAAGAAAGTCAGAAATGCATCATGAGAATGAAGAAGATCTTAAAGTCCAAACTTAGTTGAACAAATCAAGGCAATTAACACCTGAGCAATCCAGTCATTAGATACATACTGTGCTGGCATAGTGGACTGGACTCAAGCAGAACTAAAGGCCTTGGATATAAAAACCAGAAAAATAATGACAATGAAGCACAGCTTTCATCCACGCAGTAATGTTGACAGACTTCATCTACCAAGGAAAATAGTTGGGCATGTAAGTACCCCGGAAAACTGAAGATAGAAAAAGGGCATTGGAAAAATACTTGAAGGACAGATGCACTAAAGCTAGTATATTATGAAGGTTTACTGAGTACTGGAGAGATGAAACTGGCATATAAGATCAAATGATGAATAGAAAAGAGACTTAACAAGGCAAAGCATTATATAGCCAGTACATAAAAAAAAGAAGAAGGCAAACAGATAACAACAAGACCTACAATGGCTAAGAACAGGAAAATTGAAAAAAGAGACAGAGAGACTAATTTTGGCTGCATAAGACCAAGCCGTAAAAATGAATGCAAATATGATTAGAATTGAGAAGACAATAACAGACAGCAAAATGCCACCTTTGCAAAGAAGGTGAAGAAACAATGGACCATCTAGATAGCTGCTGCAAGAAGATTGCACAGATTGATTCCAAACAATGACATAATAAAGTAGCAATAAGATCTGCAAGAAATACCATTTGCCTGCAAGCAAGAACTAGTGGTATCATAAAATAGAGAAAGTAATAGAAAACGAAGAAGCTACATTGCTCTGGGACGTCAGAATTCAAACAGATAGGTATGTCCACATAACACTCCAGACTTAACAATTGTCAATAAGAAAGACAAACACTCTGGATGGTGTACATGACAGTACCCGGAGATAACAGAACCGAACTGGAGAAAACCACATAATACAAAGTGCTAACAAATAGAAATAGAATGACTGTGACAAAAGAAAGCAAAGGTGATACTAATATTAATAGGGGCCTTGAGTGCCATCCCAAAACAACTGGAAAACCACTTGTACACCATTGGCATTGATAAATTCACCATTAATCAATTGCAAAAGGTGGCATTTCTCAGAACAGCTTACATCCTGTGATAATATCTTTCACATCAAAGAACAGCATTTAAGAACATCTTTGATCAAACGACAGTTTCTGGTTCCCTATCCAGGTTCATAGGAAGGACTCAATAGGTGGAGAAAAATGCAAAATCCAGTCCAAATATCTGGCTGACTAAGTGACAAAATAATAATAATAATTATTATTATTAAATATGAATATATAAAATATATATTTTTATATGACATTCTTTCCAATATTTGCACATTGTTATTATAATTTCCCTCAGTTGACTCATATGTGGGATATTTGGATATTTTAAATATTGTGTATAGAATTGGCCTCTATTTCCTCACCATCTTGATAACCCCATTTTGGACTTGTTCCTGTCCTTTAGACTCAGAAACTAGACACACTGTCTAAAAGAAGGAGATGGTTTAAGCAAGACCAAATAGAGTAGAACAGTTTTTCATTTGCCTACTACTTATACATTACACTTATTTATATGTTGCCCACTCAAATGGTTTACCAAAGTATATTAAATATATGCATCAAATCCATTAATAGTTAAGTCACAAAAATCTTAACAAATATGCTGATGGATTTCATTAAAATTAACTTCTCTAAAGGTATAAAAAACAAGTTGAATTTTACCTGTTTCCTGGATGATTTTCTAGCCTGAACTCAGGACAATCTGTCTTCAGCTATCATTTTCTGGTTCCCTATTCAGGGTGTATCTGGAAATCCTATATGGTCAGGAAATATGGGTGGAGGAATATACCTGGAGAAAATATTTCCTAAAGTAAATTTTTGTGAACTGTACTCTTCCTGTTAATTTACCACATGCAGTTTAGCAGCTACATTATTATTATTATTACTTATTAATATCTTATGTTATTGATAACAAGGATGCCATCTTTTTTTGACATGCATTACAGCTAAGCCAAGTCTGTCTTATCCTATATTTAAATAGTATTTTTTTATATTGCAAAAATTTATTTAAAAGAAATTGTATTGCAAAGTTTTTTAAAAAGGCTTTTTAAGACTTTAATTGTTAAATCTTCCAATGTTATTGGAAATGTTTCACCTTATATCTGGAATGCTTTTTAAATCCATCTAAAAATGAAAAAGAATGGTCAGGAAATACATACATTTCTAAAAAGGAGATGGGGAAGATGAGAAAACATAGCAAGATTATACACAACCTGTAACAGGTGTTAAGTTTCTAACAGTCGGGAGGGGTTTGGAGGAAAGGATTCAGGAGACAACAGAGGTTGTCTATATTTATGCCTTTCATTTGTCCCAGTCAGATGAAGGACTTTGCATTTTCCCTTTTCATTTCACTTCTCTTATCAGATCTATATATTTTTTAAAATATTTTCTCTGTTGTCTAAAGAAGCAGTAACCCTACACTCTGCAGACATAGTAAGAATTATCTCATTATCCAAATAATAAATGAAAACACTTTAAAAAGCACATGCCCTAGGATAGAACCTTGTGGCAGTTTTACTGAACACTTCAAACTGAAGTAAGCATTCATGAGCATACCTTTCGGTGCAACCATTTATCCAATGTCAGTCTATCTTGTAGTTGTAGCATCTAGAACATATTTTACCATTTACAGAAAACCTAATCAAAGGCTTTCTAAAGGCTTTGTTGAGTGCTAAACTTTCTTATGTCTATAGCCTTCCTTTGATCTTTTAAGCTAATTCTATAAAAAAAGCAGATAAACTGACAGAATCTTTTTGGAACAAATTTGTTTCTATTAATTACACCATGCCTGTCCAAATGGTTGCAAACATGCTGTTTAATAATCTTTTTAAGGACTTACTCAATATACTGTAGGTATGAAGCTGAGAGATTTGTAGTTTCCCAGATCATGAAGGTGGAGAAATATATTTGTCTTCTGCAACCTTGCTACATTGTCAGGAGTTCTCAAAGATCACTGAATGGCAATCATTTCTGGAATCCTGAATGTATTTAATTTAGCTAAAAGTAGAGAGATACTTGAGTGTGTTATTTTTTACTTATGATATAGACAACCATCTTTTTATGGCTATAATATTATTATTTCTAATTGTACTTATTTTGATATATTGATATTTTGTAATTTATGGAGATATTATACATCTGTGTATTGTTACTTCAATTTTGCTTATAAATTGGCTTCTGAAGTGATATAAAAACATTTGCAATAAATCCAGGTTTTAATGCTTTGTATTTATTCACAGCAAGTATAATGCTTAGAATAAATATTTAATGTGGTATAATGAAAAGAATTATGTTAAATATATAATAATATTTTAAACTACAAATGCAATCTTATGTGGAATATAAATCCCAGGAATAATTTCACTGAGTTTATTAGCAGAACTACATAGGATTATAGCTGAATGTCATCATCCTGTAGATCATTTCTCGTGATCAATATATATTACTTTATAAAAGGAATATTGTACAATACAATAAAAAACCAAAATTAATCCTATGGTTTGAGAAAACATTAGTTTCCCAAGAATGTATGTAAGTAGGGAAAAAAGGAAAAATAATCAAAGGAAAAGTAAAGGGCAGCTCAAAATGATTGAGCTTATATATTATAGAGGGCATGGTAGCCAAGTGGTTAAGGTTAAGTACTGACAGCTGGAAGACTGGCAGCTTCAATTTGAGATCCAAGCATTGCCATATGATATGATGAGCTCCCATTGTTTGCCCAGCTCCTGCCAATGTAACAGTTCAAAAGCATGTAAGTAGATAAGTAAGTACCACCTTTGGTGGGAAAGGTAACAGTGTTCCATGCACCTTGGCATGTAGTGATCACAGAAATATCTTTAGACAATGCTGTCTCCTTCAACTGGGAATCAGCAATGAGCACTGCCAACTAGAGTTGGCCATGACTGGCAGGGAAAAACTTTACCTTTATTATATTACATATAAAGAATTCTTCATCTTTATACCACTTTGGGTGTTGAGGGAGATACAAAGTTCTGATTCTTGCACTTCTGGTGGTCTCATCCAGTGTTAATTGGTGCTGTTGTAATGTGTCTTTAATGTTGTCTGTCCATCTTCTGGGTCTGCCTTGTGCTCTTTGATCTTCTCATCTTTTTATATATGCCTTGTACAGTATAGAATCCCAAGATATTCTGTCCAGATGAGCAAACTACTTTATTTGCTTTTTTTGTATGTAGTTTGGTTCTATTCCAATTCTTTTTCTGATGACTTCATTCCTTATTTTATCCCTTCTGGTCACTCCAGCAGATTTCCTCAAACATCTTATTTCTATGGTGATCACAACCAGCAGAAGAACAGATGGGTTTTAGAATAAATAGAAGCTGTACAGATGCAATTTTACACTTAAACAACTAATAGAAAAGAATATGGAATACAATAAGAACCTCTTTGTCACATGATGAAGAGACACATATAAGCATTGGTGGCATATAAAAAGGATAGCTATATTGAAATATGATAGCAGGTGAAACAATTGTTCATAATATGGAGAATTTTATATTCACAATTTCCCCCATTCTAACCATTTATTTCCTATGTTAATTCATTTTATACAATTAAATTGACAATGCAACAAATCTGAAACAGATAGCAATTTTGGGGCTTCATTGCAACAATATATGTTATTTGATAAAGTTGTAAGAAAAGTCCTTTGGAATGATTCGTGTAAAAGAGCAATAACAACATTTAAGCAAATGGTAAAGTACAATAAAGTTTTCTTTTATGTAGAAATGTTTTATTATGGATGCAAGTTTAACTTAGACACATTTATTATCTGTGGAATGATCTCTGGATTCAGATATCCTATCAAAAAAGGTAGGATAAATACAGTTTGGCCCCTTTTGAAGTGCACTGAAGACCCTTTTCCTTTGGGAAATATATTCTACATTAGAAACTTTATCTAAATAAGCTTTAGGATGGTACTTAAATTTCCCACTTTGATATCAAGAGTGATATCATGTGCATATGAATATTTATCTCCTGTACTGGAATCATGGACAAAAAGATAAAGTACTAAATGTTGTGTTCTGTTTTCACCAGCATGAAAAATGGATTAGAAGGATTTTATGAAGTTGTTTGGTGCATAAAGTTTGAAATAGGCCTTGGGTTGTTCTCACAGAAAATCACATGCAAACATATGCATATGCAGACATACTTATATGTATTCTATTATCTGTTTGTCTACTTATCTACCTAGCAAGCTAGTTAACTAGTTTACTAGACAAAATCAACCAATTATTTAAATAAAAGTCCTTTAGCAGTCCTTTCTATGCTGCTGAAATTTAAAATGTACAAGATGAATATCTCATGCAATAATTTTCAGTTAAAAGATAAACTTTTTTTAAAATCTAAATCCAAAGATTTTGTTTGTTTGGTAATGCATACTTTATTTGGCAGTTACTTGTGGGGGAAATAGCATATTATTGAACAGAATCTCAATATAGTACATACTATCATTTGGATAACTTTTGTATAATAGTATGACCCAAATATACCTTTTCCTCTTTTGCATTAGAACACAGAAGGAATTGTTTGCTATTTGCAGATCAGATTATTTGATTCTAAGATTTGGAATAGATCCAATGCTGAAATATTCTGTTTGCTTTCCTCATT
>JANHZU010005033.1:26497-37101 GCA_032468055.1 Acrochordus granulatus | reverse complement strand
CTTCCTCAGGAACAACAGAATCGAATTGCTCCCAGATTACTGGGCAAGACTCCTCCCTCGGCATCTCCACTGGCTCTGCCTCGCAACCAGCATCCAACTGGGACCGAATCTGAGCAACTTTATCTGACAGGTGCTCCACAAATTCTTCATTTTACTGTTGAATCCATAATTTCATTTATTTGTTTCTGTTATTATTTTATTTACTGTTGTCTTACAGTGTAATGAGAGCTGCTATACTGGAGTCAAATTATTTGTGTGTCTATCCATGCTTGGCCAATCAAGTATCTGAATCTGAAAAGCCATTTAAAGTTCACTTTCTCTGCAGCCTTAGCAAGCCTGACCTGTTTTGTCTTATCCCTCCTCTAATTCAGCTCGCTGGCTGAGGAATTCTGGGAACTGAAGTCCACATTTTTTAAAGTTGCCAAAGTTGGGCACTCCTGCTCTATTATATTACCAACTTGATGGAATGTCCACTAGTCAGGCTGAGAATTGAATATTAAATAGAACAGAAATAAATGAATGTTCAGATAGATGATAGAGAGAGACAGATAAACAGATGTGGATGCAGTGAAGCATCACAATATAATTTGGCTAAAGATGAATATTTTATTTTGAGTAGTCTTATCTTATTTCTAAACTGTAAATCCGGTTGATATCTATCAAGTTGATTTGTCTCCATTTACAATATCTCATTTTCTCAAGATTGGGGAACAGAGTGGGATCCTATTAAAAGGGGAAATAACATATATACAGTAAATAAGAGAACTGGATGACAAAAACATTCATCTTATAAGTGTTTCAAATCATATAGCTTTATCTGCTCTGTCACAAGACCATCTTCTTACCCTTCCATACTGTATATCTAAGGCTGTGTCAGAGACTTTTTTTCTGCCCTAAATAAAGGCAAGATGTATAGGGATTGCTTGGTAGGAATTAAACTCAGAATGGAGTTCCTGATGAAAATATAATATCATATTTGCATTCCCTGAATTAATTTGTAAAGCCAAGTCAGTTTTTTATTTTACTTCATTTTTTCTTTTTTTTTTGCAGTCCTGAAATTTACAACTCAGAGAATTTCAAAGAAAAAAAAATTGTTCAGGAAATTTGATGAACCAAACTATGCATATTAAGGAAGAGAGTACTTTAAAACACATTTTTTTATGTTCCATAGTTCACCATTCTTTTAAAAAATGTTCATATTTTTCTCCATAAATTGGGGTGGTGGTGGAGGAAATTGCAGTTAAAACAATCCAGCCAAATATATCCATCCTTTAAGAGATTTCAGAATGTATCAAACGTTACAATCTGCTGATAGAAAAAATTCTTGGCCTGATCCAGGCTGGATTTTCCAAAGAGCACAGGACACTTGCTTGAAGAAGAGATAAAGTTTATTCCAGGACATAATAGACAGTCACAGTAGTAGAAAGTAGTTATGAAGTTACAGTTTTAAAATGGTTGCTTTTATTTCTATTGTTCCCAGAAAGTGCACAAACTCAGCCTCCCTTCTGGGGATTATTGGAAAGCACACCAGGTCTGTTATAGAGAAAAATGCCACTTGACATCCTGTGGAGTTTTGCAATTTTTGTCTTTTATGTGTAAAGGTGCCTCTCACCTTGAGGTGAGACGTTTGGAATGAGAAACTTGTAATATATACTGGGGATTTTCTTATCTAGTTAAATAAAATGCTGATATTTGCCAATTTCATTTATATAAAGAGGTCTTTCTTCATTTTCAGCCAAAGTCACCGATGGCTTAAGCGGGGTTTTTTTTAATTGTCCAGGGTTTATTGAGGGGTTAGGTAAGAAGCAAAGTAAAGGTCACATGAAGGGTGGATTTTCTTTCCACGGTACCAAAGTTGATTCCATTAGGAAGTAAAGTGTTGACTTGGTGATATGTTCCTTAGCATTTCAATTTGGGACTTGCTGGCCTCAGTGGGACCCCTCCTCCCAGTCTCTGTGGTCTAAAATCAATCCTTTTAGCTCACACTCTGCCTAGAAGGAGAGACAGTTATGGTTCTGAAAATGTCATGGACAGTAACATGGATCAGAGAAACCAAATCTTTATCTGTTTGAGGAATATCCCACCTTTTCTAGGATCAGAAGGATGTTTTCTTGCATCTCCAGAACTTCTCCATATCTGGTTCTGCCTAACTAGAAATTGATGCCTTATAGCTGTGATAGACATTTTATTCAAGCACTGGACTAATTACATTAATACACATATCATACAAAATGAAAATTACCTAAGGTATCTAATATCTTTATTATTATTAAATTATGTTACTTGTATTAACCTTTTGATGCAGTGGTAGGTAAACATTTTAGAATCCTTCAGGAGCCATGGTATTTGGTCCATCAAATAGTAATCTACTTATAATTTTATTCAATTTATTCACTGCCCTATTTTCCAAAAGCAACCCTGGGCAGCTTACATTAAAAAGTGAAAGAAATATACAAAATATAATACATAAATAAAAAAAAAAGTTTAAAAGAATTAAGCCAAGACTAGATGGAAGACATAGTGAAGCAGTAACTGTTAATTGGGCAGCCACCTCATAAATGACATATTTATTTGTGTATTTATTAGATTTATATGCCATATGGCTACTTGATCCCAGGTCAACCTGCAAAGCCAGGTCTTTAGGCTTTTTCAGAAGGCCAAAAGAGTAGGGGTTAATCTCACTTCATGAGGGTTACTGTTTCAAAGGGTGGGTGCCATGGCAGAAAAGGATTATCTTCTGGATCCCATCAGTTGAAATTCCCTGGTTGTTGGAATCCAAAGCTTGCCCTTATTTCCTTTGGGATGAGATGGTCCTTTAAGTAACCTGGACCCGTGCCATGGAGGTCTTTAAAGATGATAACCAACACCTTGAACTGCACCCAGAAGCAAACCAGTAACTAATGCAACTCATTCAGCAGCAGTGTTATACTTAGGGACCCCAGTTGCATTTGCACCACCTGTAGCTTCCAGATGCACCTCAAGGGTGGGCCTATGTAGAGCACATTGCAGTAATCAAGTTGAAAGATGACTAGGGTGTGCAAGACACTCAAGACATCTGGTCCAGTGCAAGACACTCAAGACATCTGGTCCAAGTACAGATGAAACTGATGCACAACTCAAAGTTGTGCAAAGGCTCTCCTCGACACGATTTCCATCTGCTCCTTGAGCAGGAGTCATGAATTAGGAGAACCCTGTTCTGCACCAGGTCTGTCTGGACAGTACCAGCAAACTACCAATAGGGAATGTTTGACATAGATAAAACTGGAGGTGAACTTGAGCTGCCTCTGTCGTATGCACAGGTGCATGTATTTAATAAGTATGACTTCATATAGGTAATATACGCTGGCCCACAAAAAGGAGAGTCCCATATGGTCGCATTTCTGTTTTCCTCATATGCTTTGGAACTAAAAGCAACTGACTTTGATATCATAAGCAACTTAGAATCACGCTGTTTATTAAGTGGCAATGGTAAAATAATTGGACATTGGGACAGCCCAGACTCAATTCCTATTTCTTTTTTAGACATTGCTTTCAATGACTGGCATACCAGCAGACAATTGACCCCAGGTTGATAGATGGTCAATTGTTTCCCTCCCTTTCCCTCAACATTTTTTTTCTCCTAAATTCTTCTAGCTGACAGCTAAAGAAATCTGCACACATACAAATTATTTTTATTACAAGCTTTTGGATTCAATGGGATATCTAGGTTATTACTGGGGTCAGAATTTCTCTGTATACTATTGAGGACAATGGTGGCTGAGATACAGTCCAACAAAATACATATCAGGCAACATGTAACACTCTGATTGTCATGCCTGCAGCTGGAAAAAAGAACCCAATTCCTCAGATGGGATAAATTGACCCACTTGAGCTGAAGAAATTGGAAATAAATTTCTGACAATCCAACCAAGGTAAAATGAAAAAAAAAAAAATGGAAGAGGAGCAAGATAAAAAAAAATTAAAGATTGGAGATAGAGAAAGAAGACAAGGAGAGTGTTCATCATTTGGAAACAGAGAGGTTGACAAAGTGTCTTCCATTGCAACCAACCCAACAGTTCTGTCACCAATGTGTACTGTATGCTTACCACATGGTTACAGTAAGTTCTCGTGCAGAATACTGATTAAAAAAAAGTATTGGAGGAAATTGTATACATCTCTTTGTATAATGAAATAAAAAGTGTTGTAATTATAATTATACTTATCGCTGCTTTTGTTAAATTCTTTTGGAGCATTTTTTTACATTACAAGTAATGTAAAAATTACAAGTATTTATATTATTCTGAGCAATGCATTGATATATTTCATGAAAATATATTTTTTATTTTATTTAACCATCTTAACATGGTACAAACACACAACACACATTACTATTATTTCATATTCACCAAAAAGACTTTTTAATTTTACTTTCATCAAATTTCAACACTTTAAAATGAGCAGTAACACAGATCTAAAGATATTTCCAAGGGTCAGACATCAAATATGTCATGCAGCAGATTAACAGAATAAAAGTATTGTCATCAGAGAACTGGGAATTGCCAAAGCAAGCCAAGAATTAGCTGACCTTTTCTGTGTTTCTCGGATAACTGGGATCTTTTTTTTTCATCAAAATTTTGGACAACTTCCCAGAGACATGTAAGGAAGACTTTGTAGAAATAAGCTATGTTCAAAATATGTGCAAATCCATTAATTAGCATATTTGTGGGTATTTAATCTTTTCTGAAACCAAACATTCATATTTAAAGGTCTCAGTTGGCCACAGAATTCATACTGGGTTTGGGGATCTTCTCCAAGTTTCTTGTATGAATTTAATATTCATGACAAGCTGACACTCTGTGACACTAATATTGAAAAGACTACTACATTGGTTTCACAATTATCTAAGGAATTAATGTTTACATTTTATGGTTTATCTAGCATGATTTTTTTCTCTGTTTGGAGAGCTAACGACATTCTGTTGAAGTTATTTAATAATTGACCAGGCATTACATAAGCAGGACCACATCTAATATTGCAGCCATCCAGTAATGAATATACACATCTAGGATAGACTTATTAATTAAATAACTAATATTAAATAATTATTTAATTCAAGGAATTAAATAATTCCTTGAAGAGTTGGAAAAAAATATTCAGAAATTGTAATTGTTGTTAGTCACCAAATAATTTTAAGTGTAACATGTACCTCAAGATGTAGATTAGAGATCTATCTGGGGTTTGAAAAATCATATGTTTTTGTTGCCTGTTTGGGTTGACAAAATAAGACATTTTTGACCAATTAACAGACCATAAGTTTTCAGCTTGAATGACGCTTTCCTGAATATAAAATGCAAATACATATACTTTAGAATATTGTCAAGTTAGATAATTAAGTAATAGATGTTTTAGATCTATAACATAATTAAGGTGGGATATGAAAAACCTTGGAGGGTAAAACAAGTTACATATGTAGCTGTATGGCAACATATAATTCAGAATCACTGTTGTTTCATGAATCAAGTAGTTTCCAGATGTGTTAGATACCAGTTGTCATAATTTGCAGATACATAGCCAGATGCATCAGCAGGAGTTGGTCTAATACATCTGGAATGTATAGGTGACTCCTTCATATTTAAATTAGCCCAAATTATTTAAAAAAAAAGTTTTATGAGTTTTATTAGCTGAGAAGGGAAAAAAGGCATCTCATTGCTTTCTTCTTAATTCTAAGAACTCACTTCAAAGATGAAATCTGAATCTGCAAAATCCAACTATCTCAGGTAATTATTGAAAGTACAGAAAGTGTCAATTAAATGGATCCTGACGCAGCAGACTTTGGATTTAATGGACAAAATCAACTGGTTGTTGTCACCAATCAGTGCTAAGTTTGCTATCATTGTCACTTTCTTTGCTACCTGTGGACCAGTCAGGCTCGTGTCCTTATCTTCACATGAACACTTATAGTTGCAGCCTATCTTCAGTGATACATTGTGGTTGTCAGTTATCTTTAATTGTGGTTGTCAGTTATGTGGTTGTCAGTTATCTTTAATTGCAGCACTGCTACTTGAATGCCCATAACTTGCACTGTCTTTTATTCTCACTTCCTCCACTATTTAATGGGCATTTGTATTAATGAACAGCCCCCACACTGGTCCATTAAATCAGAGATGGTTATACAAAATGGTACAGATTGGAGTCGTCCTTTTTCTCCCATCTTATCACTATGAGTTATCATACCTTCATTTATTTCTATCCTGTTTGTCACTGCTTTTTAATAAGTGCTTCTGTATTTTACTCTCTTCAGAAGATTTATGCAGTGAATTTTCTTCTTTGCAAATAGTAGTTGACAGTTTATCATGGCTCCTGCTCCAATTATCAGGTTGAACAATATAGCCTAACAGCAATATATTATAGGGCTTGACAATGTCCTTGTTTTATCAGTTTTAAATAGCTAGTAAAATTGGAAATGTATGTTATATATATATTAATTGGTACGATGTATCTTTGTGCCATTCCAAAAGTTCTGTGGGCATGGTATATTAATATTAGCCACAGAAACAGAAAATCTTCTTTCAATTATTTCTCCCATGCAGTGTCCTCAAAAGACTCTCAATATGGTTCCAAAAATACCATCTCAGATACATGTTGTTTGCCCACAGTATACTCTATCCAATTTTGGAGAAAGCGAGTGTAGTTAAATGGTAGTTCATAAGCTTTCAAAGGATATATCACCCCTGTTATTTTTCCTTCCTGCTTTGAGCATATTTATTTTTATCTCTTTGTAGCAACTACCTGAATTTTTTGTTTTCAGTCTTTTATAATAATCAAGCTCTTTATGGATATTAATAGTTGCTCTTATATTTTAGTCTAAAATAACAAATATGTCTTAGTTTTGAGAGAGTATCCTGTGGTTTGATTTGGTCTCTTACATGCTTTGTGTTTCATGTGGGAATCTTCATTGGTTCCAATGCCAGAGAATAGCCAAGACTGATTCAACTCAGGAAATGTCTCCCTTGATTCTCAAAGGGTGGTAGCAGAATTGCATCATTTAACTGATTACTATATCTTGTGGCATGGCAAGTGTTTAATACACACCCACATTCATTGGTAGACATGTATTTCCTAAAAACTTTTCTAAGCTTTGTGGTAAACAATTACAGTACTGCTTGCTTCCCCAGTACGCAAATAGGATAGAGTTTAATCTGGTGTATTTCAGCAGGAGAAAATAATTAGATATCAACAGAGAAGTAGTGAACTGTAGCTGTGTTACTGAACAGAAATGTCATTAATTCCCCTTTCTTCTTGTGCTTAATACATTTTTAGATTCAAGTAATTATACTTCGACAAGGTTCTTTGGTTAAAAGTAGATCTGATTATTGGAAACTTAAACTCCTAGGTGCTTTAGAGCAATAACTGATTACAGACCAGTACCCTGTTTACTGTGCTCTTTTCTGACAAAAGGCCACAATGGCCCAGCTTTAATTAAACAAACTCCATCATATTAATGAAGAATCCATATACTATCCATCAAAAAGCCCCCAGATAACAGAGCTTTAAAGGAGCTTTAGAACCATTACTTTCCCCCTTACAAAAATGATCATAAAATGCAACACAAAATAAAACCCAAAGACAGATACCAACCTGATGCTGCAGAAGAGTTGTACTGATACTGCTGTCTGATAAAAAGTTTTACTGATGGGAAATCACATATATACACCCTTGGTATGGAATGCTTAAAGGCAACAGGAAAAAGAAATTTCCTCAAAAGTGTAGGCATGGGGAGCTTACTCATAACCATTGCTAATAACTGGTATCTGGCCACTAAATTTTGTTGACATAAGTGGTCCAGGTCAAGTAGAGTTACTAACTTAGCATTTATTGAATGAATGAATGAAAAAATGAATGAACAAATAAATGAATGAATGATGGTGAAAAAGCATTCTTACCATTTCTGTTATCACCTCCTTAAAGCTGCTTGCAATCCAATTTGATTGTCCTAGAAATTGTACATTTAACTTTTTAGCTATGGGTCCTTGGTGCTCTCTGAGCCTGGTTGTTTTCTTGCAGAATAACAAAATCATGAAAACTTACTGGAGTTTTTCTCCACTATATCTTATATCAAATACAATTAAAGCAATCTTTTTATCACCAAAACTAAGTAACATCATCACTGCAAGGAAACAACCAAGCTCAGAGAGCACCAAGGACTTAACAGTTCAACACTTTTACATAGCTTTTCAGCTTTAAAAAGTAAGGCTTTTAAAGTCTGTGTCTTCAAACATTAAATTGAACACATTTCAAATTTAAAATCCATAAAAGAGCAAAAAGGGCAGATAGCTCCATTCAGATAGATGATTCTAAGTACTTCCTTGTAAAAAATCTGAAATTGGACCTTTTCTATGTTCTGTATCATTTGTATGTTACTTGAGAAGAAAGTGAGAAATGATTCCAAGCCACCATATAATAATCATACAAGCCAAAAGGTTGTACAACTGTATTCTACCTAAATCTTCCAGAAGAACAACTTGTTAATCTTCTTTATTGGAAAAAAAATCATATTTTAAACTCAAGAAATTTTAAAGAAAATTACATGCTTTGTGGGAGGGGAATCATAAATCAGGCTTGGTGTGCTTGTTACGATGGCAATGGATTGCTTATACACATTATTGTGCTGGCAATATGCAATTTGTTTTATGCATAGCATAATGAGCAGTAGACATCAACAACTTTCTGATGGGTATTATACCTTCCAGCTATAATTTTTCATTGTGAAGAGTAATAAATTACTCATCATCTTTCTGATGAGTAAGATTGTGAATAGGTTTCTTTCAGTTGTCATGGTAGGTTGCCTTTTTCAGTGCAGTGAAATTTCTTTGATAGGAAGTTAATTGAGCAGCAAAATATTTTAATTAGAAAAAGAAAACCAAACAAAGAACATTAAAGCATCTCCTGATAAATGTATACAGAAAGTTGGGTGGAGTCCAAAGTCAGTATAGGCACTGAAAGAAAAGAGTTGAAGAAATCTCTGAAGGTTTGTAGTGAGATTTTTTGTCTGATCAAATAAGTATTCTGAAATTTCATTTTCTGCTTTGTCTAAAAAAAAAAGAAAAAACAGATTGGGAAATTTGGTTGAATATTCTCAAGATGTAGAGGAAATGAAATTCTCTAACAGTTAATGAGAAATTTATAGACATTTTAGAAACAATATGTTAGTCCTTTGAACAAGGTTAAAAAGAAAAGCAGCAGGGATTTCAGAATGTTCTTTATATAGTAGTTTTGGAGTAGAATAACATAATTATGAAAACTTACTAGAGTTTCTCTCCACTATATCTTATATCAAATAAAATTAAAGCAATATAACATCTGTTTTCAAACATATCTCTTTCCCAAGATTGTGTAATATTTTCTCCTTCCCTAAGAGTCCATAGTTTCTTTCCCCCAAGCATAAGTCTACATAACTCAACAAAAGTCTATTTTACACAGTTTGACAAATTTCAGCTGAACTTTAGAGTTCTTACTCATGATATTATTATAATACTTATTTACATACTTGGTTTAACCCCACTACTTATCCAAACAGGTTCAGAGGGCAGCATAACAATATCAGTAGGAATGATATTCATGGTCATGTTCCTGCATCAAGGTTGCAGTTTAGGACATGACCTACATGGAGATGGGAAGGGAAGAAGAAAAGGATAAATTTGTTCAGGTTCCAGTTCTTATCACAATTGTATGGCATGAAAATCGACTCAGTAAGTGATGGAATGGCCACCGGTAATGAATGAGGAAAGACCAATCATCTGACTTTCTGGTAAAACAGTTCTCTTTCTTTAATAGTTACATCTATTAAAATGGCTTCTATTAGTAATCAGTTAGGCTTATAAACCCATGTCATTCTGAAATTTCTTGGATTAGGTTTATTTACACAATTGGGACAGCCTCATATTTAAATATTGATATTATAACTGTATCTTCAGAAGCACAGAGGTCAAAATAGTCAAAATGATGAGAACAGAAAATGGTGAAAGAAATTGGCCCAGAGAAAAACAGATTCCTGACAACAGAAACTGAATGGTAGAACTGAATATTGAAATGTGGCTGAATTGTTTTGGATTAAGTCTACAGAGTTTTATCTAGATAAATGACCACTTTTACCAATTGCAGCAACTAGGTTGTAAAGATACTTCATAAATGCAGCTATTACTGACAGCTATTTGTCTGGCTATTTCTATATGTATAGGTTACAACAATATGATAGACCAATTACAAGGAAGTAGTTGTTAGAATTTCTAATTATTAGCAATGGCCATATGTTTTCCTGTTTGCAAATCAATTAATGCCTATAATTGCATGTTCATCCTGATAACCAAGGAAAATCAATTTTGGTCTTTACCTGTCTCATTTTGTTGGTCTGGAAGTTCTATGAGTGCATATACTAGAAGTGCACTCTACATTGATTTCTATTCAGATTTATTTTATATCATCAATATTATTTTTTTGCAACTAAACAGAAAAGTTGCTGGCTGGAAGGTCAGATAGACAGACAGACATATATCTGTGAAGACTCTCACTCGTCCAGGGTAATTGCATCACAACAAAGTTTAAAAAACAGGCATCTGGACTGGATT
>JANHZU010005033.1:3390-16339 GCA_032468055.1 Acrochordus granulatus | reverse complement strand
GACTGTAAGCAGAGTCTGCCGATCCAGTAATAGGTGCAGCTGTTCAAAGGCTCCCCTAACCATGACTGCAACCATTTAAACCTGCTCATTTAGGAAACACAGGTTGCATACTTGATCTACCTAGGGTGATGCAACCCCATCTTACATCAAAGATGAGATAGTCCTGGACTCAGAGACCACAAAAAATCAAAGTCACCCAGACTTGCCATGGTTCAGCTGAAGCTTATTTTTCCCAATCCAGACCTTCAGAGCCTCCAGGCACTGGAATAGTATAATTGGATGTCATCACTGTACTAATGATATATCTTCACCTGGCAACATATCAGTCATCTAGTAGCTTTATATGGATATTAAAAAGGAGAGTAGAAATCACCAAACTCTTTGGCACAGCACACAGTAGTGGCAGCAGGTAGGACCTCTTCTCCCAAATTGACACTGACTAGGATTGACCCTGAAGGAGGAGGGTTAACAAGCATACCCCAAGCCACCCTCTAAGCCAATCCAGAAGGATATTGTGGTCAATAATATTGAAAGTCATTCAGAGGTCAAGAAGGCAAGGATGTATGTACTAGCACCACCTGCCCACACCAGATATTATTCAAAACATGACCAATTTAATTTTTGAATCCTGACTGAAAAAGATCCAGATAATTATTTTATTGTTTAAGTTACCCATTATGTTCCAAAAATGCTACTTCGGCAAGAAAAAAGGAGTTAGAAATATATCCTTTGAATATTTTTTCCCTTATTCCCTTATTCCCTTAAATGTACTCCTGAAACCTACCTCCTATCTGTCAAAATTTTTCAATCCTTCCTTTCCTCGTGTCAGAAACTTCTAAAAAAAGAGAGAGATGTGAAAAAGGAAAAATGTCCAATCTAAATTGAACATGCAAAGGTTCCAAATAGTTTTTACAGTCTAGCAAAACAGATTGGAAACGTGTGTACATCTTCAACATTTTTTAAAAATACAATAGGAGGCAATCTGTATAAAGAAATATAAATGCCAGTGAGATTATTCTGCAATTGAGTAAGAAAATCTCAAAAGCAACATCTAAACAACTCTGTTTGAAATATGAAAAGTGTCAAAGTAACTGTAGCAAAGCAGTGAGGGCACTTTTAATTAAATTGCTTTGAGTAAGGCTTTGTTTCATTTGAGTTATAAAGGACTGGAAATGGGATGTTTGAAGGAAGAATAAAATAAAAAACTATTATGAACATGGTTATTATTTATACAGCCCCTTCACCTAAAGGGTGATTGCATACATATTTTCTAATCTTTTTTATAATGGTAGAAAACTTCAATTTAAATATTTATTCTATATTGAAGAGCTGGGAGTGAAAAGATGCTTTCTCTGCCAGAAAATACATGTTCATACACAGACTCCTATTATAGTTTGGGGGGAAGAAAGAGAGATAAAATTTGACGTAACCAAGAATGGGGAAGTTGCTATTGTAGAACTCGAGGGGCTCAAGGCCCTCAAGAAAGTGGGGAGGGCTGAATAAATAGACTGTAAGATAACAAACAAGATGTTGCTACAGTCAGAAAGAATGCAGGAAAATAATGACTAAGAAATCCCAAATCTAGCAAGAGGTTAGATCTGCACAGTTCAGAAAAAGATCAAGAAACCACCAGTATTTCTCCAAGGATTATAATACAAGGAGAAAGAAGAACACATTAATGTGAAGACAAGGCTTCGGACAAAAAGGAAATATTGAAAGAAAAATATTTAAAGAAAATCTATAGGAGTAAAGAAAGAGGTGGAAAAAACGGAAACACATCTTTTTCTCCTCTAGCAAGTTGGCTTGGCAGATTCTCTGTCTATGAGATGGGGAGAATAAATACCTAGGAGCTTTAGGGAGCAAGATTTTAGACTAGGCCAATGAAGAAGTAGTTGGGAAAAGTAGCGGAAGGCAAAAGTACCTAAATCAAGGGCTTTAACATTATTATGGTTGATTACACAGTCAGCCAGATGTTTAGATTGGATTTGACATTTTTATCTACTTGTCAAGTCATTTCTAAGGACCTGAGATAGGCAGAAGTTATTGTTTCTGTGTTAAAGGTATTGTTGTAGGATGTCAGCTGTTTCAACTAAAGTTGCTTTTTGCAATTGACTAATGGTGATTTTGTCAATGTGTTCAAATGGTGCTCCAGATGTTCTGGGATTGCACCCATGACACCTGTTCCAGTTGGTACTATCTTTGTGTTCTTCTGCCATACTAATTCTATTTGCAAGTCTTTGTATTTTGTTCTTTCTTTTTCTTTTCTTCTGTTATCTCCAGAGACTGTCAAATCCACCATCCAGGTTTTTTTTTCTTTCTTATCAACAGCTGTTGACTCCGGAATGTTATGTGGCAGGTGTCTGTCTGTTTGAATTCTAAAGTCCCAGAGCATTTTAGGTTCTTCCTTTTCTATTACTTCATCTGTTTTGACTTCCCAAGGACCTGAGATAGGCAGATATTCTACTCTGATGTTGTTAAAGATATTGTTGCAGAATGTAAGCTACCCCAAAATAATGCTTTTGCAATTGACTTATGGTGACTTAGTCAATGCTGATGGTGTTCAAGTGGTACTCTAGTTGTTTTGGGATTGCACCAAGACCCCTATTACTATTGGTACTACATTTACTTTCTTTTGACACAGTTGTTCTACTTCTATTTGCAGATCTTTGTTATCTTGTGATTTTCTCGAGTTCTTTCTCTTCTATTCTGCTGTCACCAGGTACTGCCAGTTCCACTATCCAGGCTTTTTTGTCTTTCTTATTGATAATTGTTAAGTCAGTGGTATTATGTGCCTGTTTGTTTGAATTCTGAAGTCCCAGAGCAATTTAGCTTATCACAAGTTATCTTGTGATTTTCTCGAGTTCTTTCTCTTCTATTCTGCTGTCACCAGGTACTGCCACTTCCTGTCACTTTCTCTATTTTATGGTCCCACCATTTCTTACTTGCAGAAAATGGTATTTCTTGTAGATCTTCCAGAGCACCATTGTTACTACTTTATCCTGCCATTCTTTGTAGTCAGTCTGTGCAATCTGTTCTAGGTGGTCCACTGTTTCTTCAACATTTTTCCAGAGATTGCATTTGCTGTTTATTGCTGTCTTCATAGTTCTAGCCTTGTATGCCCTCTGTCTGTTTTTCATTTTTTCTGCTTTTAGCCATTCCAGGTCTTGTTATTATCAGCTTTGCCTTCTATTTTTTAATGTACTGGCCATGTAATATTTTGCCTTGCCACCTCTCTTTTCTGTTCTTCATTTGATCTTTCTTGTAGGTGAATTTTGTCTCTCCAGTACTCAGTAAGCCTTCCAGGTATACTAGCTTTAGTGCATCTTCTTCACTGTTCTTCAGATATTCTTCCAATGCCTATTTTTCTTCTTCAACTGTCTGGTGTACTTGCAACATTCCACACCCAACTATCTGTAGTGATTGTCTTCATCTTGATTTATTTCCATAGGGCATTCTGATTCCTTCGGTTTTCACCATTTTCCCCCTGTTGATAGTAAGAGTGACAGATTTTTTTTTTCAGTCCAAACTCCACTGCAATATCTTGGCTGTATATGCAAATACTGTTGAGTGGTGATTCTATTTCAGATGGTGTTTTTCCATACAACTTCAGATAATCCATATGAAGGGGATGGATAGCTTTGCAAATGTTTTTGATGTCTGATGTTTTTAATGTCTCATAGCCATGGCCTGACTTGTTCAGTATGGTTGCCAGAAGAATCAATGCAATGATAAACAATAGTGGTGATAGTGAATCTTCTTGAAAGATTCCTCTCTTGATGTTAACCTCTCCTTGTCTATTACCACTGACCAGCAACTATTGATCTTTGCACAAAACTTCTGACATTTCTACTGACACCTCTTATTTTTAGGCACTTGATTAACCATTCATGCAGCAGGGAGTCGAATGCCTTCTTATAATCAATCCATGCTGCATTCAAGTTGGTCTTCTTTCTCTTGCAGTATTCCAGAATCATATTGTCAATTAGAAGCTGATATTTTGTTCCTCTGCTATTTGGGCAGTTTCCTTTCTGTTTAGGTGGAAAGAGATTGCTTTCAACTAGATGTTGTTGGACTGCAGCAGCTACTACACCAGTTAGCAATTTACAAGTTGTTGGTAAGCAAGTGATTAGCCTATAGTTGCCTGGTGTTGTCCCTTTTGCTGGCTCTTTCATTATCAGGTAGGTTTTGCCTGATGTTACCTACTCTCCAATTTCACATCCTTGCAGTGTCTTATTAAACTGCTTGGCAATGAGTGGGTATAGACCACTCAGATGTTTCAACCAAAAACCATGCAGTTCCTCTGGTGCTGACAAATTTTTGATCTTCTTTGCACTCCACCATTTCTGCTGTTATTATTATTTCTTTCATTTTGGCTTCTTTTTTATTCTTTATTCTTTTTTATCCATCTCTTTTAACCAAGCTGTGTTCTTGTTCTATTTCTTTGGGTTATCCCATAGCTGGGCCCAGAATTGCACTTTCTTCTTTGTCAGGTGTTGACTGGGTTCATTGCATTCTCTCCATTGATGGATTGGTAGAAATGTTTCTGATTTGACTGAAATTGGAGACTGTACCGATAGAAGCTTTGCATCTGCTGATCTTGGCTGTAGCTGTTATCTGCTGCTGTATTATTTCCAGTACTTCCTTGATTTTCCTTATTTCTAGTTAATATTCCTTGATCAGGTACACTTTGGTCTTCTTGTTTTTCGGATTCTTTTCTTTCATCTGTTCTAACTTCTGATTTTATTTTCCAGGTGAGTCTTCCATTTTGGTGGTGCAGTGTTCAAGGTTTTTTTTTTGCTGATTTTGAGTCCCAAATATTCAGTTATAACTGCAGCTGTGTTGCATATTAGTTTGTTTCTTGCAGTGAGATGGTTTGACTCCTGACTCATTTTTTTTTAAAAATGATGGAATTTGAACCCTTAACTCAATGTTCTCAAGCACAGAAGAACACTATATGTCTATGTATTGATGTAGATACAGAAGATATACAGCATTTATTCATCATAGGTTATTAATATTGTTTGTACGTATATAAGCAAGATATGTAGAGTTGAAAGGAACTTACTGAATCTGAGGTTTTGTTCTTCTCAGCTTCATACTCTTAAAATCCTAGCCTTGTTGGAGAAACATTTGCATGTTTGTATATACACTTCTTTGACAAACCTAGGATTTCAGTGATATTGAAATTTGATCAGGATAACCTTCAAAGCGGTCTTTTGGTGATGTTCTCCAAATATAGGATTCAAATATGCAATGGATGGTTAATTAGGCTTAGTCAGAATAACTCTTCTTAGAACATTAAATGGATCATTTATATAACACTGACTATTTCTGCTTCTGGAAAAAAGTGCTGATGGTTATGACATTTGTTTAAACAGAAAAAAATGGACATAATTAATAAGTTTAAAGTATCTTTTCAGAGTTCTTTAAAAAGATATTCTGCCAATCATTCTATTCTTAAATGTCTGCAAATATTGTTTTTTAATGTTACGAAGTAAATATCAGGGAAATTATATACTCCAAAAGAAGTAAATTGAGTCCAATACATTGCATAAATGAAAACTTCTAAATTAATATAGTAAGGGCAAAACTGGGAGTGATTGATGTGATTAACACGTTGCACTGTTGTTTTTAGTAAGTGAGTCTATTTGGTCTAATGTTTAAATCACCAGGTTGAAACCAAGGGATTGTGAGTCCGGATAATTCTGGGTGAGTCACTTTCTCTCAATCCCTATCACAATCAATAGATCAACTCTCAGTTGTTCCAAAAACAAACAAACAAAAAAGCTGACCCTACACTTGTGGGAAAAATGTTAGGAAGGGAAAAAATACCTTTGTTCTTAATAAGTAAGAACGCTGATCTGAAGTTTCTCAGAAATTCATATTTTCCACTCATTCTTAAATTTTATGTCCATCCCATACACTTAACTATATTCAAAATGGATCCGTTATTTTTTCTCCTTGCTGGATGGAAGAGAAGTAATTTGGGGTAGAAAAATTTAAAATAGCTACTTTGTCATAAATTGTTTTTCACCAGGTTTCACAGGGGAACAAATCCTATTAAAAGGATATGCCTTAGGTAACAAATGATTCTATTTTTTTAAAGAAAAAGTATACCTTTTTACACAAAGCAGGATTCCTGTTAAAGCCTTGATCAGTCTTTAGAATGGAAAATGGGTAATTGTCTATTCAGGCATAAATCCTCTCTGTGGCTATATTAGCTTTCTGTTGGTTTAAAGGGCTAGTACAATGAAAAGACAGAAGCCATAGTTTATTTAAAAGTCATGATCAATATGACTGAACACAGCTTAAAATCAATATTGAAATATAAGTCATATTGGTGATGGCATCAAAGTTTTTTTTTTTTACCACTACTGTATCTATTCAGTGTTGTATAATGGAACAGTAGTTGCAGGCCTTTTGTAATTTGCTTCATAAGGTATGGGTGGAGACTGCTCAGTAACCTGTAACCAATTTGTGTATCATTTTCCAGACAAAGAAGGTTCATTTCTGTTGTAGCCCAGAGAAGTACCAGTACATGTACCATTAGTGCCTGCTTGTCCAATTAAATTTAATGTGTTTCATCTGATACAACCAGTGGATGTTATCAAGATGCTTAAAGAAAGAAAATCAGCTTCATTTCTACTCAACTTTTGCTTGTCTTAGCTGATAAGAATGGACAGAAGGTAGAATGATAAATGGAGTCACTCTGGAGTAGCTATTATCTTGACTGTGTTAGAAAAGCTTACCTAAAAGTGGGATACCCAGAGGACAAACAGATATTGATGACTTTGTAGAAATATGGTACTCTTTCAACACCTATGAGGAAAATGAAAGGAATAGATGTTAAGTCTCAAACAACACATGGAACACTTTTGAAAGATGAATGACTTCAGCATCAACTATGAATCTGCTTTTATCCAAATTGATATATTTCAACATCACAGCAAGCAGAGAAACATAAGTCCCCTTTTCACTATTTTTCTTGATGATAATGCTATTTTAGACAATGTGGTATCTGAAAATTTTTTTTTTAAGAATCATAATCTATATTACAGATCAAGAGCTACAAAGTCTACATGTCCTTCTTGTCTTCCTCCCTAAACCAACAAGTAACAAGTTAAACCAGTGGACCTGTAATAAAAATTCTTAACCTTTAAAGCAACATCAATATATTCTTGAACATCCATAGTAAAACAACTGGATTAAGTCACCCAGGGTTCGATAACAATTTGCACATTTTCCAAGAAACATTTGCACTTGGCCAAATATGCACTTGGATTATGCAGAATAATTATGCACCTTTGACATTTCATGATAAAAATATATTTGATAAATATGTGATTTGTACCTCAATGTTTCCTTCTCTTCCTCATTTGTCCCATAAAATTAGCTTAATAGAATGATATCAACAAATATTCAGTCGATCTAACTCTGAAGCTTTATTAATCACTTACCCCAAAAAAGGAGAAAGATCTAAGATGGAGACATTAGGAGTAACTATTGCTATGATAAACTATATGTTGTTTGTTTTGCTTGCTTGCTCCTTCACTCTTGTTGACAAAATGTGATGAGGTCTCTATTTCTTCAATTTGATCTGTAATATATGGAATATATGTAGCATCCTTTTTTCAAAATCAGTCCATTGATCTTTATGACCTAGCATCCCATAGGAATTATCATGAAGTAGAAAAAAATGTCACAAAGATTTAACTGATGATCCAGGACAGCACACTCCATGACAGTGACAAGGAGTAGGTTGTGATAGTAGCACTGATTCCTTCTCTGCCTCCCACTGCTCTCATAAACTGTTTGCAATCCACCTACCTTAAAGAATGAGTCAAGGGACATGAGTGATTGTATTGGCAGTGAAATAAAATAATTCTATAAGGTGAAATGTAATGCTCATGCTAAAATAATGTCATGAAATTTTCATTATTTTCATTCTATTATGGGGAAATAAGGTTGAGATATTACAAATGAAGTAAAGGCTAAAGACATATCTATGAAACATAACATAAATCCATTTGGGTAAATATTGTCTCTGAAATTGGCAGTAGCTCTCTTGAAGGAAAAAGATCTTTTTTCTTTTTTTAGTAGGAGAGAAATGATGGGAATAAAACTTTAGACCAGGGAAGCTGAAATTTAGAAATCTCTTTTTAAACAGCCTTCAATTTTTTTTTGCGTATGCATTTGTGTGGGGAGGGGGGAAGGGGATTATTTGTTTTGTTGAGGTAGAGACAAACATAATATTGATTAGGTTTCCATAATATAGCAAATCACTGATTTATTTTAATCATATTCTGCACAACAGGCTGGTTCACATGTAATGCTAAGACATGCAATCACTGGGGTTAGGATCAATTATCAATGTTAAATTTGCTCCCCAAAGTTTTATATATGTGTCTGTGTTTCCTGCAGTTTTCTTTTCAAGATTTCAAGAGTAGTTTGTCATTTCTTGCTTCCTAGAACTTCTCAAAGAGTTGACTGGCTGAAGGTCTTTCAGCTGGCTTTGTAGCTAAGGCAGAATTATAACTCATTCTTAATTTCTAGCATAATGTCTTAACTACTACCAAACTAGCTCTCATCAGAACACTTTATATTATAGGATTTATTTATATATACATTTTTCTGCAGAAGGATTTTTCAGTTAATATGAAATCAAGTCCATTTCAGTCCTTAATTCATTTAAAACTTCCTAAAACCAATATTAGTCATCCTCTTGCCATATATTAATTTTTTAAAATAAATCTATACACTTGTAGCTAAAACTTTTTTTTTTAAGTATTGAAGAAAATTCAATGAGCCCAATGTTGTTTTGTTGTTAATTTGTTGCATTTGTGCTTTGATTTTTTGAGTTTCATTCTGCCAAAATTAGCTACTTGCTGGCATATTCATCTTCCATTTCCTAGACATGTCCATTTTAAGATATTAGTCAAAAGCTTAGAATGATTTTCTAAATTGCCTCCCTTTTTTAATCTCATTAGAATGTAACTTGGGGGAATATAAATATCAACAAGCAAGTATATTCTACACTTCTCAACCAGCCATCATGGCTTAAGTATTTCATTTTCTTCTTTGCCATGTGGATCAAAGTGTACAAAACAAGATTTTGTCTGCAGAACTATTTGTGTGATAGTATTCCTCAGTTCTGAGAATCATGTAACACAGATTAAAGTTCTGCTTCAAACTGAAAATATGTCCCTTATTCCTTAAATACACAGCATTAGTCAATGTAGTCAATGATCAACTGGCCCATGTCTGTCCATTCCCAGGGAATGGCAATTTGAATATGCAGCTTGATGGCATCCAAATCCTTCATGCCCTCCGGGTCGGAGCCGCTGCTCAGGGGGGAGGCGCGGGGCGGCTGCTGCTGAGGCTGCGCCTGCCGTCTGGGCTCGCTCGCCGGCAGTCTGGCCATGCCCCGGGGCCCGACGTGACCAGAAGGGCAGGCGGCACACGGGGAGATGCTGCTGGCCGACGAGCGGAGCTGCGGGCGGCGACCAGAGATGGAGATGGAGGCGAAGTGGCGCTCGCAGCATCAGGACCACAAAAGGCAGCGCTCGGCAGCGACGCCGCCCGGCCGGACGCGGAACTGCAGCGTCGCGCAGGGGCGGGCGAGTGGGGGGCTTCCCCGGGGCGGCGGGAGAGAGGCCACCGCCGCGTTCACACGACCGACGAGGCTTGGTTGGGGTTAGCGAAGGCTCTCGGAACCCCGGGAGCAGGAGGCAGCTTCTCCCGCAGATTGGCAGCTGGTTAAAACCCAGGACACTGAGAGCTGTTGAAAAAGGGGGCCGGTTCCGAGACGGGCCAAGGGAGTCCCCCCCCAACGCGGGGTCTTTTGAGCTGCCGGTAAAGTGCTGGGGGGCGAGCACGGAGGGGGCGCGTTGGGGGCGACGCCAAACACTTCCGGGTGGTAAAATGAGAAAAAGAGAATCAGTGCAAGAAGCGCAGCGGCGGCTCCCACTATCTACGCTGGGCTGCCAAAAATCCAAAAAGCATCCGAGGGAAGGAATTTGGAATCAGGAAGGTGAAGATCTGGATGCCAAGGAAGACCCAGTGACTGGTTGCTGGGGGGCAGAACAGAAAAATCCCATGCTTGGGATCTCGAGGACGGAAATTTAAACTATATAGTGCTTAAATCGTCCCTTTATTTCAATCTGTGGTGAGGCCCCATTTGGGAAACTGATTGTTTGGCTTCCTGTACCATCAAAAGGGCTTTTTAGAGTTGAAAAGCATGAGGGAGGGGAGGGGAGGGGGTAAATTGATGGATAAGTAAAAGAAAGGGAAGGGTCTTCTGGTTTTCATCTCAGACAGGTTCTTTCTTTTTATATGCAGTATTTGATCTTTCTATTTTGTGGCACTCCAGGCTGATGCCTTGGATTGAGGCTGTCTCCCCCAAACTGTGAAATAAATAAGTAAATAGCAGAGATCATGAGAAAAGGGTTTTTCTCCCTCTTTCACTATGTGTGAGGTCATTCTTTGAAAGGTTTCTCACTTAAGAGAAGTTTTTTCACACTCAGCAGAGGGTGAAATGGTGAGATTTGCCACTGTGGCTTCAGGGCTTCAGAGCTCTCACCTCTCCTGTTCAACATGGATATGAGGCCACTGGGGTATGGTTGTCCATCAGTCGAGTGTTAGATACCATCAGTACACTGAAGATACCCAGTTGCGTATCTGAACACTGGGCTACCACTGTATAGCCCCAGTGATGCTCTTAAGGTCTTGTCTGAGGATCTGGAAGCTGTGTGAGTCTAGATCTCAACCCTGTAAGACCGAGAGGCGATGGGTAGTGGGACCCCCATCTCTTCAGATGGTCCTCCTTTGGACCTGAAAAGGTATAATGCCTCCTTTGAGACTGGGACATAATATGGAGGTCATTTTGGATCCAAGGAGCAGATGAGAGGTATGGCAGAAAGGTAGATGCACATATCGTGTACCCAATATACCCCTCCTTGGACCAGGATGCACTTCAGATAATCACTCATGCGTTGGTCACCTCATGTGTGGACACTCTACTTGGGGCTGCTCTTGAAGACCATCAGAAGGTGGAGATCATTCAGAAGATGACCGCACAAGCAGAAATAAGCAAGCCTTATTTCTAATAATTCTAGATTATTAGAAATAATCTAAATAAAATTCTAGAAACCATCTAAGACCATGGTTTCATGGGCAGCACTGGATACCAGTTCTCTTCCAGGTACAGTTCTAGATGCTGGTTATCGCTTCTTCATTGCATAAATCCCATGTATCTTAAGGCCCATTTGCCCCCCTAAAATGCATGTGCCTCCCGCCCTAGGGCTAGAGTGGATGGAGCCCCTGGTTGGATAGACAAGTAGTCCTCAATTAGCGAATATATTTGGGATTCACAACTCAGTCATAAAGTGAAACCATGACTGTGCCTACGATCTGAATTCAACTTTCCTTTGCTTTAGAGATCTGGGAAAGTCGTAAATGAGAGGACAGGTTGCAACGTTTTCATCACCTTCATAACTGCAAATAGCCACTCAGCGAGGCATTTGCTAAATAAGGACTACCTGTCTTTATCTCTGTTTCTGTACTGAATGAGCAGAACCACACGCTTCTATTCTGCATTGTGCTTTTGCTGTTTATTATATGGTGAGCCGCCCAGAGTTGGTATGGAGTTGAGTGGTGCCTAAATTGCATGAAATAAATTGTGTATCTCCCCAAAAGTAACACGTGTGAAATTGCTGAGTTTCAGTGTAGAAAAAAGGGCATCTTTGGTGCAAATATAGACACTACAAAAGTCAAAGACAGGAAAAGTCAGTTGAAGAGAAACTGGCACAAAAGAGAAACGGAACAAATAGACACAATAACAATACAAAAATTATCCCAGAGTCAATACTGTGTTTGAAGATCTGATTGAGATTCCCAAAAGTCAAGTTATGTAAGTTCTAGAAAGTGTTGCTAAGAACTGCGGGATTCATTTAAAGCATTACAGGAAGTCCTCGCTTAACGACCAGTCACTTAGCAACAGTTTGAAATTATGACAGACCTCCCAAAAGGAAGTTATGACTTCAGTTCCAGAATTGTATAAACCACAGTGACTGGTTGGTGCAACACATAAACACAATGTCTTGGTTGACACCTTTGTTTGTTTGTTTGTTTGTTTATTAAGTATGCAGGTTCCCAACACCACCCAACCTTGAGTGGCATACAACATAAGACAATTAAAATAGATTAAAATAAAATATAAAACAAAATAATAACAAAGATATTTCAGGACAAATATCTCATTAAATAAAACCTAATACCATCAACACAAACCTCTCACAAGGGAACCACCAACCACTCGGATGTACAAGACAAGTCCTCTTTATAATCTTCATGTTATGGATGACCCTTGCTGGCTGGGGAATTCTGGGAATTCAAGTCCACGCAACGTAAAATTGCTGCGGTTGAGAAATACTGCTTTAAGATAACTATCCAGGAGCGCAAGGTCTTGGGGTCAAAAGAGTCAAAATGGCACCTCCAGTTGCATAAAGCGTGCTCCTATTTTAAGTGCGTCATCCACAAGGCATGTAAAAATTTATTACGGTGAACAAAAAAGAGGTGGTGCTTTGAGTGTTCAGCTGTGGTCCCCATTTATGATTTTTTTTTACTCCCTGTTTAGATGGCCTGGTTTGCCCAAATCATGCCCAAACCATGCGCTTGCCAATATTTTAGCCATGTTGTGCAAAGTTGGCCAGTAGCTGAGAATATTTATTTTATTAAAATAAATATATGCCGCCAAACTCAAATACAGCTCTCAGTGGCTTACAGTAAAAACATAAAACCAACAATACATAATAAAACAATTAAAACCATTTAAAATTAAATAAAAAACGGCCAGACAGAGAGGGGAGGAGTGAAAATATATATGTGGGGGAGGAGGTCAATAGTCTGCCTCCAGCCACCTCCAAGATGATGCACCCCCCTTGGAGCCCCA
>JANHZU010005032.1:26904-38285 GCA_032468055.1 Acrochordus granulatus | reverse complement strand
GTAGTAGATGTAGTGGTCATCTGAATTAAATTCTCCCATTCCTATCCATTTTAGTTCACTGATTCCCAAGATGTCGATGTTCAATCTTGCCATCCCATGTCTGACCACATCCAGCCTACCTTGATTCATAGATCTCATGTTCCAGGTTCCCATGCAATATTGTTCTTTACAGCATCAGCTTTTCCTTTCACCTTCAGACACATCTACAGCTGAGTGTACTTTCTGCTTTGGCCCAGCCAGTTCACTCTTTCTGGAGCTACTTATAATTGCCCTCCACTCTTCCCTGGTGGCATATTGGACACTTTCTGAATTGGGCCCCCCCTACCTTTTAGCCTTTTGTTACTGTCCATGGGGTTTCTTGCAAAGGATACTGGAATGGGTTGCCATTTCCTTCTCCAGTGGATCACATTTTGTCAGAACTCTCCTCTATGATCTGTCCATTTTGTGTGGCCCTGCACAGCATAGTCATAGCTTCACTGAGTTACACAAGGCCCCTCGCCATGACAAGTTAGTGATCCATGAAGGTGATAGCCATGGGTAGTATCTCCCAATCCAGGAAAGGATATAATTACTGCACAAGGCCCTCCTGCCCACAGATGCCATCTGTTCTTCAGTCAAGAGCCCCAAATTATGTGATGTTTGGGAAGTAAAATCCTAGAATGGGAATCTGAAGATCTCCAGAAATGGAGGACAATGAATCCCCAGCCACCCAAACCTTGTTAAGGTTGAGCCGAGTTGTGCCATCCCATCCAGACCCTCACAGCCCCCAGACCCCAAGGCACAATTTCAATAGCAGATATGCAACTGGGCATCCTCTGTATGTTGATGATCCCTGATCCTGTGCTAGCGGATAAGCTCACCCAGCAGCCTCATATAGATGTTATAGGGGATGGCTTTGTTCTCATTTTCCAAATCTCCTGCCCATATTGTTGTTGGTAGCTAATTTGAATCAATCTATTGTTTGTAATTAGCTCAGCAACTTCAGCTTAGCTGAATTAAAATAAGTCAAAGAGACTTTTATGCTTCTGAGGCAAAACAAAGGTCCATGCTTTTGACATGTCTTCTTTAGTGAAGCAGAGCTTCTAGGCATAACATTGCTGCTACTAAGTCAGTGACTGAAGCAGCGCTTACCCCATAGCATGCAGGTGGCTGCACTTGGCCTGGCCATAGAGAAGACACCCAGGTTGTGGCCTTAATCTTCTAAGGGGAGTGTCACAACTTGGCTGAACAGAGGACCAGAAGGTGTAGGACAGAGAGCAACTCTTGGAAAGACTCCATGTCATGCCAGCAATTTTTGCCCAGTGCAGGTGTGCTTTATCCTAGTCTGGGTACATCAGGGGTATCTTGGGTTTCCCAGGCCGCTGTTTCTTAAATTGAACAGTTCAACATTCTGAAGTCTATTATATACACTTTAAATATCAAATCTATATCATGGACAGGATTTACACTCAAGCACGCTCTGCATGAGGCTCTGGTAAAACTTTACAGAGGTACTTTTTGGAACAGCAGTAGAAAGTTGAGTTTGTTCCTACCAGGGCCTAGTTGTTCAGCTACTCTCAATCTTGTGATGGCAACATCTCTTTTAAAATCCCTGTCCTGACTCCAGCCTCTCCTTTCTAGGGAACTTGTCCAAAGATGATGTAGCTTCAACAACAGAGTTCTTCTGCAGAAAGGGAAAGAGGAGATGTTGCCATCACAAGACTTGAGAGTAGATGAACAACTAGGCCCTGGTGGGAAAAGACTCGATTTTCTACTGCTGTTTCAAAAATTATCTCTGTAAAGTTTTACCAGAGTCTCATGCAGAGCGTGCTTGGGTGTAAATCCTGTCCATGATATAGATTTGATATTTAAAGCGTATATGATAGGCTTAAAAATGTTGAACTGTTCAATTTTGTTGAATGTTGAAATGTTCAACTTTTTTGAAATGGAAATGCTTTTTACTGCAGCTGCTGTACAAGTGAATAAAATAATTGCCTCCCTCTCTCTAATCAAGTTAAATTAGAATGGCACAGTGGAGTGAGAAAAACCATAATCTGTGATCCCAGGTCAGTGTGACCTGGAAATCACAGCAGTGACCGCAAACAATTTTGACTTTCACACTCTTCTCCAAAATCCAAGAACTAGCGGGAGATACACGTATAAAGAGAGTTTGTAAGAGGAGAGCCATGTTAGTCTCTCCTGGCAAAAATCAGGAGTGTGGTAACAGCTTTTCTGATTACGAAATCGTATTAAAAGTTATTTCTTCATTGGGCTTGTTTGGCCCCAAACTGCTCCCAACTAGAGCAGTTGGCAGACAATTTGGGAATCCAGGTGGGACGTAATGTTACAAATGGTTATATTGTGGAGTGCTTGGTGCTCTCTGGGCTTGGTTGTTGCTTGCTTGCAAATGTTTCCCTACCCAACAGGGTGTGAGGGAGTGTGGGCTTTGTTCCCTGGTTCTATGAGCTCTCTCTGAGTCCTTGCGGTCACCTGCAGGGATCGGAGGCACAAGCCTTCTTAGTCATGCCTCCCCCTTTTCAAACAGCATCCACCCAGACCACTTCCTTCCTGTTTACATTCCAAAAAGCCATTAGGACTTGCCTCTTCCCAAGGACTTGGGGCAGGGCTTTGTGTAGAGGGACATCCCTGCTCTAAGATGTGTTCGCATTTCTTTATTCCCTTGGTACAAAGTATATTGCAGCTTGATTTTTTGTTTCTTCTTACTCTTTGTTTTTCTATTTTAACATATTGTACTGCTTTTAATCCTCTTATTGGAAAGGATTTTGAAATCTGTCCTGAATCTCCACAGGTCAGAGTGGCATATAAATCTTAGTAAAAACATACAAAGAAAGCCAGTTTAATGTAGTGGTTAAGGCATTAGGCTGGAAATTTGGAGACCGTGAGTTCTAGTCCTGCTTCTGGCATGAAACAGCTGGGTGTCTGTGGGCCAGTCCCTTTCTCTCAGCTCAGGAAGGAGGAGGCCAGGGCAAACCTCTTCCAAAAATCTTGCCTTGTAGCCACCAGGAAACAAGACTGACTCAAAGGCATCAAATCCCCAAACCAGAACAACACCCTACAACATACTGTACATATATCTGCTGTTGAAGTAGCATTTCCCTCCTTATTCTGACATCATCCAAGGTTCAAATCCCAAGCCCACATTGTACTCCCAGGACTGGCAGTTCTTCCTAAATCCCATGTCTGCCCTTTAGTAGGATTCACCAAGGGAGATGGAAGTGGGAGGCAAATGGCCTGGTTGCCTTGGGAGTCCTATGAAGTGGGGGTTGATTTTCTTTACAGGAGCCACATCAAGGAACATCCAGTTCTCCATTAACTCTCACAAGATAAGAGAAGATGGCTACAGAGCAGAAGTGACCTTCGCCCAGCATTCACTGCTTAATAATTGACAAGTTTCACCTGGCTAGTAAATCCTGAGGGCAACATATATAAAGAACCAGCTGTGTCTTAGCATATTCCCTTTCTTGCAAGCCCTTCTCTGACCCCTCCTCAGTCATGGGCAAGGGGTTCTTTATTAGCAAGACATTGGGCATTGTCGGCATTGTTCTTGGCCTGGGGGCTGTGGCCACCATCATTGCCCTCTCAGTTCTTTACTCCCAGAAGAAGGAACCGGCATTGACCTCATGCAGCACCAACACCAGCCCAGCGGGCACCAGCATCACTCCTGCAGAAATCCCCACTACTGCCCCAGACAAGCCTTTGAACCCTTGGGACCGCATGCGCTTGCCCAAAACTTTGGTGCCCTCATTTTACAACATCATTCTGCAGCCGTTTCTGACACCGAACAGCCAGGGGCTCTACATTTTTAAAGGCAACAGCACCGTCAAGTTCCAGTGCAGGGAGCCTACTGACTTCATACTCATCAACAGCAAAAAGCTGAATTACACTTTGGATGGGAAATTTCAGGTGTCCGTGACAGGAATTGATACCAACCCACCTCCCATCCTGGATATTTGGTTAGAGGAGAAGACGGAGTACTTGGTGGTGAAACTCAAAGAAAACCTCCAGCCGAACAGGTCTTATCAGTTGCATTGCAGCTTCACCGGGGAACTGGCAGATGATCTGTCTGGCTTTTACCGCAGTGAATATAAGGAAGATGAAAAAACCAAGTATGTGGAAAGTGGAAACAAAGGGACAGAGGTGCGGGGGGGGGCAGAAAAGAGGGCCCACAAAGACCTGGTCTGCCAATGGCCTTTCCAATAATATAGCCATGGCAGTTTTTAGAACTTGTGGCGGGAGTGGGAGTGGAGGCCAAGCTACCTTTCCTAGGAGGCTGATGACCCACGAGCAGATTCATCGTAAGCTCTGCTGCTAACCTATTTGTGTCTCTGGAAATGCTATTTCTTCAAATAGTAATGAAACAAAGTGAACCTAGAAGTTGTCAATGGAGCAAAGAGCTCCTTGGCTGCTCCACAATGAAGTAGAAGGCCTCATAAATGCCACCTGATCTCTGGCTGCCCTCCACAAGGGTAGGGAAGTCTTTATCCTACAGCTAGATATGTATCCCTTTGGGAGGCTCCAGGCAAAGCAGAAATGGAAAGATTCCTGGCATTTTGACTGACCAGATCATGTTTTTCTCTAGGGTGGTGGCTACAACACAGATGCAGCCTGCTGATGCCCGCAAAGCTTTCCCTTGCTTTGACGAGCCAGCCATGAAAGCCATCTTCTCCCTCACTCTGATTCACTTGCCTAACTATACGGCGCTCTCCAATATGCCCATTAAGAGTAAGAACCAATAGAAGGGTGGGCAGAAGAAGGGACATCCCCTGGACAATGGGTGGAGGGTTTAACAATGTGGTCTCCCTCTTGACTATCATCTGGGCTCATCTCAGTGGCTGGCAAAGCTTCCCTCTTGATGGAAGCCAGAAGGCTGAACTGAAGCCAAAGCGGGCAGGAATGGGACTGGGGAGAAGGTGCCTCGTAACCCCAACAGATGTTGGATGACAGAAAGAGAGCACTTCCCTCTTCTCCACTGCCCACCCCAGCTCAGACAGGTCCTTCACCTTCCTTGATCTTCCCTCCTCCCAGAAACAGTGCCTGGGTGGTGGATTTGGTGGAGAGGGGGACAGAGCCAGGCAGCAGAAGGGAGGGCAAGGGAGGTTGTGGTCAGAGAGGGAAGTGATGGGTGCGCAGAGGTCACTATTGGGAATAGTGGCCTCTTGAACTAGTGACTTCCACAAGGTCCATATTCCCCAGGCCCAACAGAAGGAGAAATGTGCTTGCAGGAAAAAGTCATGTTCCCCCAGGCAGCCACAGCAGAAATGGACACATGGGATCTTATGGCATAACCTCCCTTAGAGAGTTTACTACCCCACCTCACCCACCCTTTGCCTCATAATGGCAAAAGAGGGAGGACGCTCTCTCCGGAAACCTACTCTTGGGGAGGCAGAGCCCCTTCCCACTGGGAGGGGAGGAGGTCAGGGAAGGAGCTCCATGTGGCGGCCTTTCCGCTGTGCTAGCTCCTCTCTCTCGGGGGGACAGTGCAGGGTGGTTGGCTGGGATGAAATGTCTGAGCTCACCCACTTCTCTCTGCCTCTTCTTCCAGACACTGAGGAAGTAATAATGCCAGATGGGGAAATCTGGCATCGGACTGAATTTTATCCTACCCTCAAGATGTCTACCTACTTGCTTGCTTTTATCGTCAGCCAGTTTGAGAATGTGACTGATGCCCAGAATGGCACTCTGGTAGGCCTGGCCTAGCTGGGGACTCACTGTCCACACCGGGCACATTCTTTAGATTCTTCTGCCCTGCAGCAGCATCCTTTCCTTTCCTGAACATGCTTGGGTCCTCTTTCAGATCCAGATCTGGGGCCGTCCCAAGGCCATCAAGGTGGATCAAGGCAACTACGCTCTCAATGTCACTTGGCCCATTCTCAGATTCTTCGAGAAGCACTACAGCGTCCCTTATCCTCTGAACAAATTAGGTAGGTAAGGAGGGCTTAGACACAGGTGATGTCTTGACCCTGGGTGGGCGGTGGGGAGATCTGCTGTAGCCCTCAGTCATAATGGGTGTGCCATGGATTCAAACCCCCCACTGGCTTAATTCTTACTGGATTTAGCACCTCTTCTTGATCCTTCCCTCAACCTTTCAAAGACGGTTTTGAGCAGTGCTAGTAACTTACCACTGGATGGAAGAAGGTCATCGAGACTCACTTGCATTTAAGCTCCTCTCTCCCCTTATGGGAGTGGCTTAGAGGTTAAGATTCTGGGCTTGTCAGAATCTTAATTTGGTTCAAGACCCAAATGCTGCCACATAATGGGGTGAGCTCCTGTTACTTGCTCTAGCTCCTGCCAACCTAGCAGTTCAAAAGCATGCAAAATGCAAGTCGATAAACGGGTACTATCCAAATTGGTGGGAAGGTCACAGCATTCCATGCGCCTTGGCATATAGTTATGCTGGCCACATGACCATGGAAGTGTCTTCAGAGAAACACTAGCTCCCTGGCTTTGAATTGGAGATGAGACCCACCCCCTAGTCTCATGAATGGCAGGGGAAACCTTGACCTTTACCGCCCCTTGCACAGCATTAGTGATGCTTGTGAAAAGAAGCTTTGATCAGGGAGGTTGAACAGGGAGTCCTGCAGGTAATTAATTAACTAATTAATTAACAGTTCAGTTGATGGAGACTTCTCTTCCCAGACCAGGTCGCCCTTCCAGATTTTAACGCTGGAGCAATGGAGAATTGGGGGCTGATCACATACCGTGAGAGTGCATTACTCTTTGACCCTGATTTCTCTTCCATTGGCAACAAGGAGCGGATTGTGACAGTGATTGCTCATGAAGTTGCCCACCAGGTACTTTCTAGATTGCCCACCAGGTACTTTCTGAATCCCCACCAACACCTCCCAGTTGACCCTTTGCTGCCAAGGATCCAGTCTCTGAGCAAAAACTCTGGCTAAAACCCTGGCACCCTCATTCCATCTCCTCATGTGCCTTTGGTACTTGGGAACAGTGCATATGGGACTAATCTCCTGCCTTTCTACAGTGGTTCGGAAATCTGGTGACTCTTGAATGGTGGAATGAACTGTGGCTAAATGAAGGGTTTGCATCATATGTGGAATATCTTGGTGCCCATGCAGCTGAGCCCACGTGGAATATTGTGAGTCTTGTGTTTGGATGCTGGATGGGGCATGGGAGGGCATCAGGGAAAACACCAGGTCTGTGGGTCTGATTGGCCAAGGGATGGAGCTGTGCAGTAAAATAGGAGAGGGGCTTTTTCCAAACTGTCCCACTGGCAGAGAATGGCTGTCCCCTGCCCTTTCCGCTGGAGGAAAAAGCCTGGACCAGCCCAAAGGGCAAGAAGAGAGCAATAGCCAGGAACAAGCTAACTAGTAGAGATGCTTGGGTGGGTTCCTGATGCCCCACTAACTCTGAGAAATGCCCTCAAGGGCCTGGAGGCAAGAGCCAATCACATTTTCAAGGCAAATCGGGAAGAGAGTCTTTGGAAGGCTAAGTTGTCAGGAGAAGGGCTGGACTAGGCAGGGCAGCAGAAAGCAAGTCAGACCTGCAAAAGGAGTCCAGATGTAGAAAGAATCCAAGGGCTTGAGTGGTTCCATCTTTTGTTTTCTGCCAGGATTCCTGGGCAGTGGTTCTTTCACTAGGCTGACTTTACATAAAATGTGTAACAGGGTTGCCAAATCCACTTATTTAACCCATTTCCTGGGTTAGTATAATACACTGAATCACAAATTAACCAAATTCATGCAGAATGTTAGTTCTCCTGTTCCCCTAGGGTAAGCATTTTGTCTGAATGCAGCTCTGGGTTTTTAACTGACTTGGCTGAGAGTGTGTGTGACTCTAGCCCAAGTCTCTGAAGAGCTGTAAACTCCTCAAGGTGTGCCCTTCCTGGTGCCTGGGAAGAAGAGCTCATTTCTCCCAGGACAAAGGTCGTCCTGCTGGAGAGGCTTCACGGGTCTTCCTGGTGGATCCATGGCCCCCTGTGGTTGATCCAGGAGAAGGTCCTTCCCTTCCAGTTTTCTGAGCCCCTGGAGGCAATGAGGTTGCTGCCCACTGCTAGGTGGTCTTTGAGGGAAGTAGAGCCAGATGCCTGCTGGTCAGGTTATTTTGTGATCTGAGTTTAAGATGTTCATTTTCAGAAAGACCTGATTATTCCAAATGACATGTACCGTGTGATGGCCATTGATGCCCTGGCTTCCTCACACCCCCTCTCCTCCCCTGCAGATGAAATCAACACCCCAGCTCAGATCAGTGAACTCTTTGACTCCATTTCCTACAGTAAGGTGAGGAGGGGGCTGGGCGAACCCCACCTATCTATGAGAACAGAGAGATCTCCCAGCAGCTTTGCAGCTCTGCCTTCACCCCAGAGGGGATTCCAAAGCAGTCCAATCTTTCCCAAAATGAGAAGGGTGATGTGAACTCCCATCAACCAAGAGATTGATTTCACTGCATGGAGAATAGTTAAAATACAGGGCCAAATAAACAGGCAGGGGACATGAGGAAGTTGGGAGGAGAGAGGGGCATTTTTTTTAAAAAAACTGATTAACCTTGGTCAGGCCATGTGGATGGGAGCGCTGCCCCCTCATTCCAAGGATCCCTGAAGAAGCCTGTAGGAGGCTTAAACCCTTTAAGCGGGCAAGAGCTGGTATAGGCTTTAAGCAATTGCTACATCATCGGTCTGGGGTTTTGCTGGGCACATTGGAGAACTTTGGGATTCTTATTCATAAACCATTTCTACACTTTCCAAATGGATCCATCTACCAGGAGAGCTGGGAAAAGTAAGTTCATGTCAAGAAAATCCAATGAAAGTTAAACATCTTTTGAAAGGCAATATGGCTTCCAGAATTTGGTGTCTGGCTTACCCACCCTCTTAAACCTGTTCAGAGCTGTGCAACATGGGCTTTAAAGAACTAAGTAGGGATTTGCTGCCCTCTTTCTAGGATGATCCCCAGCAAGTCTGGGGCAGGTCTTGCACAGCCCTCTTGAAGCTTCCTTCCTCTGCAGGCCTCCTGGGAACTTCTGGGGGGAAAGAGGGGTGGGTCTGGGGGCAGCGGGCATGTCTGTGCCTCACTGCAGCTTTTCTCCCTGCAGGGGGCATCTGTGATCCGGATGCTCTCAGAATTCCTCACTGAGGATGTGTTCAAAGAAGGGCTGCAGGTAAGAGGCTGCCTTTGCCTTTGCCTTCCCTCCCTGACAAGCCAGAACTGTCACACGTATACACACACAGCACACACACTAGTGCCATGTATCCATGCTTCACCGTGCCCTTTGGAGGGATGTAATGGGGCGGATCCCACAGCAGAGCCTCCAAGCAGCCCCTTGCTCAGGAGTGACCAAGCTCAGAATAGTCTCAACTTGCCAGGCTGCTGAATGGCCAGCCAAAGCAAGAGCCTTTGGGCTGTGATTTCCTTGGCTTGGGTGGGATGAGCAAAGAGCCTTTCCCACACCCCTTGAACCCTGGTCTTTCCAAGCCCCGCATCTCCCCCACCAGCGCCTTGGTCTTGTCCTTGTGTGTTAGGCAGTCCCAATGTGTGAAAATTTTACTCACTTTACTTACTTTGTCAGGTATTTTGAGAGGGGCACAGTGAGATGACTTGTAAGGATGCAACACCACTGGGCCCTTCAAGCTGGTGTGAGCAAGCCCCTCTCCTGTGACTATGGGCATTTTCCTCCATGGTGACCGCTGTCAGGTTCTGGGACTGCCAACTTCCTTGATTATTAGGCAGTTCCTCCAACATTTGGGTGGAGTGTTGTGGTGACTGCTGAATGGGCTAGCACTTTGTCAAACCCCCTCTCTGCATCCCTGCCCTTATTGTGGGAGAGTCTCTGGAAATGTTTGGGAAGCCAGAGAAGCCAGCCAAAGAGCGATTCAGCTCTCCCAGAGAGTCAGTTCCTGCCCTGCCCAGTACAAAAGGGAAGCTGGAGCTTTCCTGAGTTTTGAATGTTGCTCACCTGACTCTCCTTTCTCAACAGTCATACTTTGAGACCCATGCATATGGGAATACTGTTTGTGATGACCTCTGGAAAGCACTGCAGATGGTATGTTTTAAAGTCTATTCTAGGTTCTTCCATAGAATGACTGAATTCCAGAGATGGAAGGATGTTTTTCTGTTTCATGTGCTCCTTCTTCAGTAGTGCTGTCAGCAGGTTTTAGAAATGGATCCTCTCTCCTAAATGCAGGACCAGGCCAGCCAACTCCTCCCCCTTTTGCATTTACTGATCTGATGGACTCAACTGTGGCGAATAACACCATCCCCAGTGGCCTCCTGCCTTTCCCCCACCTCTTGGTTCCCCTTTCCATACTTGTGACAGGTCAACTCCAGCCACTCAGGGATGCCTTTTGTTTTTCCTCTGCCCATCTCACATCTCCTACCTGAAGCCACCTCTCTGTTCCTTCCGATCTCCTGCAAACTCATTCTTAGGAACCTTTCCACAAAACTTGTCTCCTTTTCACCAGGAAGCCAACACAGCTGTGAAGGCACCTGGCTCTCTTTCTTCCCCAGCATCTCAGTCCTATTTCCCTAGACTTCTTTCTTTCAAAATTTACGATGCAAAATTCACATTAAAAAGTGACAGAAGGACTAGTTCCCAAGCATGTGATGGGCGTGCAAGTTCAACAGCCTTGCAAGTGACCTTGGTTCTTGAACTTTTGATATCTCCTCTTACTCAGATAGTTCCTCTGAAGCTGTTGTGTCTGCCTAATTCCATGATAAAGGACAAAAATGGTAGGGACTTAACAGAAGCAGGACAGATTAAGAAGAGGTGGCAAGAATACATGGAAGACCTATACAAGAAAGATCTGAGTGTCCCTGATAACCTCGATGGTGTGATTGCTAAACTAGAGCCAGACATCCTGGAGTGTGAAGTCAAGTGGGCCTTAGGACACATTACTAACAATACAGATAGCAGGGGTGATGGTATTCCAGTTAAACTATTTAACATCCTAAAAGATGATGCCACTAAAGTGCTGCATTCAATATGCCAGCAATTTTGGAAAACTCAACAGTGGCCATAGGATTGGAAAAGGGCAGTTTACGTTCCAATCCCAAAGAAGAGCAATGCCAAAAAATGTTCAAACTACCATATCATTGTGCTCATTTCACACACTAGCAAGGTTAAGCTCAAAATACCACAAGCTAGGCTTCAGCAGTATGTGAACCAAGAAATACCAGAAGTACAAGCTGAGTTTCAAAGAGGCAGGGGAACTAGAGATCAAATTGCCAACATTTGCTGGAACATGGAAAAAGCAAGGAAGTTCCAGAAAAACATCTCCTTCTGCTTCATTGACTGCGCTAAAGCCTTTGACTGTGTGGATCACAAGCAAATGTGGCAAATTCTAAAAGAGATGGGAGTCCCAGACCACCTTACCTGTCTCCTGAGAAACTTGTATGCTGGTCAAGAAGCAACAGTTAGAACTGGACATGGAA
>JANHZU010005032.1:2945-26804 GCA_032468055.1 Acrochordus granulatus | reverse complement strand
GTACATCATGCGAAATGCTGAGCTGGATGAATCACCAGTTGGAATTAAGATTGCCGGGAGAAATATCAACAACCTCATATATGCAGATGATACCACTCTAATGGCAGAAAGTGAAGAGGAGCTAAAGGGCCTCTTGATGAGAGTGAAAGGAGAATACAAAAGGTGGTCTGAAACTCAACATTAAGAAAACTAAGATCATGGCATCCGGTCCCATCATGTCCTGGCAGATAGAAGGGGAAAAAATGGAAACAGTGGCAGATTTCACCTTCTTGGGCTGCAAGATCACCGCAGATGGTGACTGCGCCTTGAAATCAAAAGACGCTTGCTCTTTGGGAGGAAAGCCATGATAAACCTGGAGAGCATATTGAAAAGCAGAGACATCAGCTTGGTGACAAAGATCTGTATTGTCAAAGCTGTGGTTTTCCCAGTTTTCCCAGGAGTAATGTGTGGCTGTGAGAGTTGGACCATAAGGAAGGCTGAGCATTGAAGAATTGATGCCTTTGAATTGTGATGCTGGAGAATCCCTTGGACTGCAAGGAGATGAAACCTGTCAATCCTACAGGAAAAATGATTGCTCATTGGAAGGACAGATACTGAAGCTCAAATACTTCGACCACATAATGCGAAGATAGGATTCATTGGAAAAGACCCTGATGCTGGGATAGACTGAAGGCAAAAGGAGAAGTGGATGGCAGAGGATGAGGTGATTAGGTAGCATCATCAGCACAATGAACATGAATTTGAGCAAACTCCAGGAGTCAATGGAGGGCAGAAAGTCCTGGTGTGTTGCAGTCCATGGGATTGCAAAGAGTCAGACATGACTGAGCAACTGAACAACCACAAATTCCAGCGGCAGCCATCTCCCCTCTTCTTCTGTGGATCTATGCCCATGTTGCCCACAACCAGTACCTCCCTGCCCAGTTAGGGAAAAGACCTGTCCCATGGCTTAAGGAGAGAGGAGCTGCATTTCAAAGGCCAGTGGAAAAGTATAGATAGTCCTATCTGGAAAGTGGAAAACTATCTGGCACTATCTGGACTATCTGGAAAGTGGAAAACTATCTGGCAGTTGACCTCAATCAACTTCAGGCTGCCTGGGGATGTACAGTATTTCCTGCCAGGAAATCTTAAGTATTTAGTTTAGGGGTTGCAAAATACAGCAACCAATGTCTCAGATGTGGGTCACTTTGATGTTTCTGGGATAGGTGGTGGACAAGAAGAACATTCATCTCCCAGATACCATCAAGACCATCATGGACCGTTGGATCCTGCAGATGGGTTTTCCAGTTCTCACAGTTAGTACCTCCACAGGCATCATCACCCAAAAACATTTTCTGTTGGACCCAGGAAGTCTTGTTGAGCGACCCTCACAGTTCAAGTAAGTCAGGAACTTTGAGCCTCCATGGAGAGGCTGGAGCCAGATCTCTATGTTAAGACCCTTGCCCAGAGGGGGAGGGGATCCTCTTGGTTATGTGCAATTGTAGCCACAACCTACTGTTGGGGAGATGAAGGTCATTCAGTCTGGTTGCAATCCAAGGAAGAGGGCCCCAGGTTGAGGTGACAGTAGGATCAAGCTGTGGCTTAACTGACAGCCGATTTCCTGCAGTTACACCTGGATTGTTCCGGTCCGCTGGCTAAGTGAAGGAAAGGAGACAGGGATGTACTGGCTCACACACGTATCAGGTATCATTCATTTGGACATCTTTTTTATTGTACAAAGTCACAAGATTGTGCTTAGAATTTTAGGAGATTTGATGGGAGTTTCCTAAGACTGTCCAGGCAGCTTTTGCTAGCTGGCCCAAGATGGCTATGGGTGTGCATCTTGTCCTGGCTTGATCTGCTGCCAGTAAAAAAGGAGTGGTGGGATCACTTCTCTTGTTGCCAAGGGGGAAAGCCAGTGGCCCTTCTCCTCCTTCTGACCTTCAAAATGGAAATCTGGGAAAGGGGACATTAGTGTTATATGTTTAAATCTATAAAATGTTTAAGACTCACCTGTAGACCCTGAAAAGGAGAGTGACAGCAGAGTGGGCAACCTCTTTTCCTTTTTTGCAGCTAAGAATGACAACTTCTCAACTTCTAACTCTGCCCAGTGGCTGTTACTCAATGTTAATGTCATGGGCTATTTCCGGGTAAACTATGATTTGGAAAACTGGGAGAGGCTCATGAATCAGCTGAATGAGGACTTCCAGGTAGGCTGTCAATCCTGCTTCTGGTGCTCCATCTGAGTGATAGGAATGGCTATGCTGAAACAGAGCTGCTGTTGCTGCCTTGTTATCTCCAGGCTCCATGCTAAGGGAAGACATACCAGAGGCATAGAGCGACCATGCTTGCTTTGTCCCTTGAGCCAGATCTTTCTCCTTCCTTGTTCCATAGCATCTGGGCTTAGGACAACTTCTGCTTGCCCTTCTTATGTGCCTCCCAAGCCCCTTCCCGCAACCAGCTTCTACTGAAGAATCTCTGTTTGGCAATTCTTGAGCTAGCTCTAGATCTCTTTCTCCAAGCCTACTCTTGGATAAGAGATTGCCTTCTCTCTACACTTTCACATGGAAGCCCTCCAAGTGGAGGAAGTACTCTACCACCACTACATCACAACTGGCAATGGCCACGAGGAAGGGTTTGAGCTTGCAAGCCAAAGGGCCTCTTCTGGGACTTTTCCCTGGGCCAATGCCTGATTTTGCTAATTCTTGATTCAAGAGTTTCTCTGGCTGTACTGTTCTTTCTTCTTTTACAGAAAATCCCAGTTCTAAACCGTGCCCAGATCATTGATGATGCCTTCAACTTGGCCAGGTAAGAATCCCTTTATCTTCCCCTGATGTTGGGGAGGAGAATTGAAGTCAAATTGCCTTTCAAGCGGACTGAGGCTTTTTCTTCCTTACCATTTCTAAGAGCTTACAGGCATTTCTCAACTTACAACCACAATTTGGACTGGAATCTTTGGTCATTGAGTGAAGCAATCATTGAGTTAAGCAAGATACCAGATGACTGCTTTGCTCAGCTCTCGCAATCCTGGCACACCTGGTTGCGACCATTAAGCCATCTCCCTGGTGGTTAAGTGGATGAAGCAAAAGCACTGCCTGCCAGAGAGGCTCTGCCCTGCATGGGGCCATAGAGAATCTGTTGAAAAAATGTTCATCCCAAAACCAAGAAGGGTATTTGCAGTAGGGACCTTGTTCAGCAGCCCCAGAAACCAGAGGGTGTCATCTCAGCAGATGGGTTGCAATCTTTCCTGCCACCTTCCCCATTGATTTTCTGGGAAATCTGGCAGGGAAGATTACAAATGGCAATTACATGACTGCAGGGCGCTTGGCAACCTGTCGTAAGTGCAAATAGGTTGCCAAGCGCTCAAATTGTAAGCACATGACCATGTGCATGCTGCAACATGGTCATGTGATTGCAGCATGCCACTTTGAAGTTCCAGCTGTAACTTCAGGCCCAGGTCATAAGTCCCTTTGTTCAGCACTGTTGAAATTTTGAACATTTGCAGAACAAATGGTTGTTAAGTGAGGACTACCTTTACCCATAGACCAGATGTGAGGCTGACTCATTCATTGATTCTGGGCACATGAATACCTGCTGTCATCTGCCATCTGCCCCTCCCCCACCACGAAGGTCCTTGCTCCACACTCAAAACCATTTTTTCCATCCTTTGTCAATGTGAGCGATGTGTTGCCTGTTGCTACAGTTCATTTCCTTCTAAGCCACATGTCCACTCCAGTGTAGCAGGCACGTCCCCTCTTCTCTGGTCACTTGGTAAAATGAGGAACCTTTGGCTTCTTAACCAATCTACAGGGGAATGGGTAGAATGGTGGACCTTCCTTTTTCTCTGTTCCAATTGGTCCCATCCAAGTGACCTAACAGCAGGGAAGCAGTAGAGGGATGGATGGTGGGGGTGACAGCCCTTGGGGAAGGGAGGGGTCTGCAGGTGTTGGCTGAGAGAATACAACAGGAAGCAAGGCAGCCTCCCCTCTTGTCTCCCTCAGCATGGATGCCCCGCCCAGGCCTCCTGCGCTAGACCCAGAGAGATTTGGGGCTTGTTGAATCTCTCTTAAGGTGCAGTGGGAGAGCTGGATTGAAACTGACTGAAAACTGAAATTGCCAGTTTTCCCTTCTAGCTCAAATGACAGCAAAAAGATCAGTTGTTTTCATCAGGAGCAAGCAACTTCTGCACTTAAGGAAGGGGCTGGATTAGATGATCTCTAAGGTCTCTGACAACTGTATGATTCTGTGGTCTGGTGACCACTCATACCAATGGAAATCACCTATTCCCAAGGATCCATTGCAGAAATGAATGCAACCTCTGCTTGTTTTCCTGGCCCCGGTGGGAGGCAGAGGAATTTGTGCTTGGTTGAGAAGGAACAAGGAAAGGATGGCCAATTTTGGGAATCCAGACAGCGATTCTGTAGACCAGCTTGATTTCCAATTGGAATCTGGAGAGGAGACAAGTAAAATTAAGGCTGCCGCATGGAGTCTTTTCTCTCATCCCTGTGCAAATCCTGCTGTACTCAAATGCCTTCTAGGGGAGGCAGAGGCCCCAAGAAGCCTCTGGGACTCTACAGGATATCAACCTGAGATGGGGTGTTTCCAAGGTGGTTGAGAAAGGGAGTCTGTGTGGAGGCTGCTGCACCAGCCCAGGGCACCCTCTTCTGCAATGTTAAGTACTGATGCTCCAAGCTTGAATCTGTGATCCCAGAGGGTAGGGAGGAAGCCAGCCCCATGGCTATTCTGCTGATCTTTCAGAGCCAAGTACGTCAGCACTGACCTGGCCCTGAACACCACCCGCTACCTGGCCCAAGAGAGGGAATACCTTCCTTGGGATGTGGCCCTGGGCAACTTGGATTACTTCCGACTCATGTTTGATCGCAGTGAAGTCTATGGGCCGATGCAGGTGTGAGCTTCTCTGGACATGTCTTCTGCCCAGTCTCAGCTCTTTTGACCCCTGGGGGAGCTGCTGTCCCCTTCCCTTTTCCCTTCTCTCCGCAATGGAGGGGACTCTGGGGGTGGGATGGGGGTGAAAGGGGATGATCTCCATCTTCATTCCAAGAGGATCTAGTCAGGCCTTCCTCTTCTGTTGCAGAGATACATCCAGAAGCAAGTCACACCCTTGTTTAAATACTTTCAGAACTTCAGTGCCAACTGGTCCGAAATCCCTGATGGCTTAATGAATCAGTGAGTTTCTTTGGAAGAGAAATGGGGCAGGGGAGGAGTGCTTTGGGAGAACCTTGGGTTTGCCTGGCAAGTTCATTCGAGAGAAGTGGGGAGGGGTCCCTCCTCTTGAATCAATATCCCTGCATTCCCTCCCTCTCTCAGGTACAACCAGATCTTGGCCATCCGCACAGCCTGCTCCAACGGCATCCCTGAGTGCAAGAAGCTGGCATCTTCCTGGTTTGAGTCCTGGAGAGCAAACTCCAGCATCAACAAGTGAGAGCCTGGCTCTCTTGTGGACCTTGAGCATGGGGAGCCCAGTGGGGGGAGTGTACCTGCTTTCTCTTCTGTTTGCCAGCAGGGCTGGTTCTCAGTGGTCCCTCCTGTTCTTAGGATCACAGGAACCTTTAACCTTTCTAAACTCCCAGGTGTGGCTTTCTGGCTTGCTCCACTCACCCAGTGGGGACAGTTGTGACCAGGGACACCACCTTTGCCCACAACTCTTCAAGACAAGCAGACCAAAGCAGAGCTGAGCTCTGGCATTTCTGTGCAGAAACAAATGCTATAGAAGGGATGGGTCAGGCGTTTCAACCTCTTTTTTATTGGGGCTTGCCAGAGAGCACTCTTCAGTATCTTGGACTAAAAGGACTTCTCCGGATCTACGGCAAAGTCAGCCTCCCCCCCAGGGAACATCTGTTAACTTGGGTGGCCAAAATCATGGCTATGAAGGCCAGGAGCCCGATGGCCAGGTGGGAGGGGGCCAGGTGAAATCAGGCTGGTCTCCTTGGGGGACACAATATGTTTGCACAGGAGATTGCCCTCCCCTTTCCCTGTTCTTACTGGAGCAGCAGTTGGCCCTCAGATATGAAATATCTCCCCAACTGAGGCAATAGGGATGTAAGATGAGGCAATAGGGGTGTATTTGTGTGTGTACCCCAAAATTTGTGGGTGTACCCCAAAATGTCCAGCAGTCTTTGTCCACTGCATCCAAGGTCCAAGAAGTCAAGGGATTTCTGTATTCACAAGAAGTCATTCCCAGTTCAACTTGTTCCTCTGTCTGCCCCAGTTTCTCTCCTCTCTCACTCCCCCACCAGGATCGCCTCTAAGCTCCTCTCTGTGACTGTCTTGCTTTCAGTATCCCACCCAATCTGCGCTCTGCCATCTACTGCAGTGCCATCAGCACAGGAGGGGTGGAGGTCTGGGACTTTGCCTGGAAAATGTTTAAGGAAGCCACGGTGATCTCCGAGGCCGACAAGCTTCGCTGGGCTCTCACCTGCAGCCAGACCCCGTGGATCCTTCAGCGGTGAGCTGATCAGTGCCCAGAGTGGCAGCGAGGCAGCAGGTTGGGGCACAGCTAGCTGGGCTTCATGCGATTGTCAGATATGAGTGAGGAGTTCTCCATGGGGCATGGTTCGGGAATCACACAGATGATCCCTGGCTCTGAGATGAGGGAAGAGTGGGTGATCTCAGATGAAAATCGCCTTACATTCATTTAAAGGGCAGGAAAGCTTCCTGATTGAACAGCTCTCCAGCAGTGGTAGAGTCACCCTACGGAGGTGCAGCTTCTCCCTCTCTGAAGGTCCTTGAGAAGAGGCTGGACAGCCTCTCCAGGAGAGACAGCCGCCTCTCCGGGATTGTTTCCCTGCATGTGGCAGAGGGTTGGACAGGATACTTGTGGCCCCTTTCAACCCCACAGTTGTTACGATTGTATAAAAAGAAAGGAAGCCAAGCCGCAGCTGTCTGAGAAGGGGGCAGGAGCTCATGGAGCTGTGCATTCATCCCTCATAGGTACCTTCAGTATACACTGGACCCCACCAAGATCCGCCGCCAGGATGCCACATCCACCATCAACAGCATTGCCAGCAACGTGGTTGGGCAGCCTCTCACCTGGGATTTTTTACGCAAGAACTGGAGGACCCTCTTCCAACAGTGAGTATGGCCTCCCTTTCTGGGTTGGGTAATAGGAGCCCACCCACTCATCCTGCTTTTTTCTGGCCTAGGTTTGGGGGAAGCTCCTTCTCTTTCTCCAGCCTCATTCAGTCGGTGACACAGAGGTTTGCATCCTCGTTTGAACTTCAGCAGGTAAGTGCCAGCCATCTTTCTGGAGCAGCCAAGTCCCTGACTTATCTATCATCCCAGTGAAGAAAAGCATCCGGGTAAGAGAACGAGGCAAAGGCATTTCCTGGAAGACTGATGCAGCCTTCATGGCAGCAGCTGGGACAGAAGCCTTGGATCCAGTTATCTCCCTTTTCCTGCCCAGCAGCAAAGAAACCTTCTGGGTCTCCACAAGTTGCATGATGTAAAAGGACTCACTGCCTCAGCGAGGGCACCTAGGGTTAAGGTTTCCTGCCCCCCAGGGCTGTAGATGTACTTTCCCAGGTTATTGTATGGATGAATGGAGAGATGATGGATGGGTTGGTAGGTAGATGAAAAACTTTAAGTGGATCCGCTTTGAATGGAGCACGTCTCACAGCGAACAAATCCATGTTGTTAGCCACAGTTTTTTAAGGAGGTTGCCAGGCTTTTCCTGGGCTCCTTTCTCAATTTTCCTGCTCACCGCCCTGAGATTTTTGAGCATTCTTCCAGTCAAGCATTATTCAGGTCTGATCCTGCTTAGCTTTTGAGAGCAGCTGTTTTTTCCAGATAGGGCATTCAAAATGGCTGCTGCGCAAATTATCATTTATTTTGTTCTCCAGAGGCCATCATCCTGGCCACTGCTAGTGCAGAGGGAGGAGAGGATGGGAGAGGGGCGTAGTGGAAGGGTGCTGGTGGGGAGACCCAGGCCAAGCCAGCCGTGGCAGCAGCAGCAAGCCTGAGCCATTGTACAGGGTCTCTCTGGACACTCAGGGACCCCTGGCCCAGCGCAGCAACCAGTGAGCCTGCAGCAGGGCCGCTCGGTAAAGACACGTCTTCCTTTTCTTTCTGACTGCTTGACAGCTGGAGCAATTCAAGGCGGACAACGCCGACGTGGGCTTTGGCTCAGCCACCCGGGCGCTTGAGCAGGCCCTAGAGAGAACGAAGTCCAATGCCAAGTGGGTGGCAGAGAACAAGGCACTTGTTCTGGAATGGTTTGAGAAGAACTCCTAAGGGGAGCCTGCAGGTGCCCGCGGCAGGGTTGGGCTCCTGCTTCACGATGCTGCTGTGGCCGCAGTGATGCTTTGCCTCAAGCAATGCCTCTCTCTCCGGGCATCCGAGGGCAGAGGAGCAGGTGGGTTGGGACTCTCTCTGGCTGTGGAAAGGCCCCACTATAATTTTGTAACCCCAACATTGTAAATTAAAGAGTCTCTTGAATGGTATGTGCAGATACAGCTGGAGAAGGGGAAAGGGAAGTAATTGTAGGCCATACGGGATGTGACATGAGGGCAAACACTTGCAGATCCTGTGGTGCCACCTATTGTGACACAGAGCTCAGGTTTCTCCCAGGCCTACAGTGGGGAATTAGCAAATATATCACGCTGGACACATGGCCACTGCACCACACTGCAAGACTCTCTCAAGGCCATGCTCTGGGCAGTGTGTCCTGGACAAGGCCAGACAAGGTGCTTCTGTCTTGCCAGCAACCTACAAGGGTTCATGGGCTGATCAACTTTAGGAACCCCTCTTGTGCCCACCACCACAACAAAGGGAGGACTTTGAAGGAAGACTGTAACAAAGGATACTCAGAACTCCTTTCTCCCCCCAAGTAGCCCTCCCCCAGGGCTAACTCAAGAGACGCTGATCCAGCAGGGAGGAGAGGTGAGAAAACATCTGCTCTTGATTTGGAGGTATGGGGGGAGGAGAAGGCAGCCAAAGCACCCTTCTGGCCCTCCTGGTCCATTTTCTGCTGTCTTCCTGGTACAGAGACCCAACCTAAAGAGCTGGGAACGCCCCTTTGTGGACCAGGTGCAAGTTGCTCTGCTGGGCCAGGAAAGTTGGCTGACTTTGTACAACTTCTATGGGTCGAGTCCTGTTTTATTTTCCCAGCTTGCTCCAAGAATGTGGGAATTGCTTCTTTGCTGCAGGGAGGACTGGCAGCTTCTAGCTCAGTCCCTCACAAAGCTGAAAAAGGATGGATGAAGGATTTAGACGAGGATAAGGTTGGGTTGCAGGGGGAGGCTGGATAGTTAAGGAGCTTCTGCAATTCCCCAGTGTGGACCTGGCAAAACAGGGAACTCCTTTGACCATCTGGGACATCAAGATCATGCCAGCACCTGAACCTGTGAAAGGGTTGGTCCATCCTCCCTGTTGATGTTTGCAGCGCCTGACTGGCTTTTTTGCCTGATGCCCTGTCCCCAAGCAGGCTACAGCTGCAGCCCAGGAAGGTCAAAGCAACCTTGTCTATCACTGCCCTTTTTCTATATGCATAGCAACCTTGCACCCCTCAAAGAGTCAGAGCATGCAGTGCAATACCATGACCGTTTCACCGTTCTTGCAAAAACAGTGTGAGACTGCAAATGCCGCAGGGGAAGGGGCTAGCTAACCAGAAGGCTCAAATTTCTGTGATCTTTGTGAAGAAAAGGGTGAAAACTGGACCCCAGCAATGATTTCTTTAAGGAATTAATGCAAAAAAAGATTGTATTTTATACAGTATTATCCTTGCTTAAATTTATGGTCTTCTATATCTCCATAATAACCTTGTGAAGTAGGATGTCCATGTTTATGTACTATTCATTCCAAGCATTGACATCCTTCAGCTCAAGGGACTCATTTCAGAATAAAGGCAGACAGGCAGTTGTTACCCTCAAGGGTTATGGTTTACAAAGGCCAAGCGGAGGACTTGGGGAATGAACAAAAAAGATTATCTGGGACCCAGTTCTGCATCAGGTCACCTGGGTGAAAGAGGCTGCTGAGTTACCCACCCACAGTCCCTAAGCCCCTCTGCCTGGCTGCTGGTCTGGTCTGGTCCGGTTGCAGGCAACAATTGCTGCATCTTTCCTTCCTGGAGGCCTCCTCTGTAGGCTGGGCTGAAGTGGGCCCAGCAAACGTTGAGAAAAGTGGGTCCTGCCAGGAGAAAGGGGCTCTGCTCCAGGACCCGTAGAGGAGGACTCCTGGGGAGGGGCAGAATGGACCCGGCAGTGGGCTGCAGTGGAGACACACGAGGAGGAGGATCTGGCACCTGGCCAGGCCTCTGCCACTCCAGCCACTGGCTGTGAGAAAAGGGAGGACCCTGCCGTTCCCTTCTCTGGGGTGGGCTTCCAGCCCTGGGAGTCCAAGGGCCTGAGCCTTCCACAGAGAGAGGGGTCCCATTCCCCAACCTGCCCACTATCGCCTGGTTTAGCAGCCTTTCCCAACTGGACCTGATTGACCATCTTATCCCAAAGGAGCTGCAGTGGTAGAGCAGCTGGGCTGAGGCGGGATTTCAGCTAGACACAGGGCACATGGCAGGCTCCTTATCTGTTTTTTTCCTCCCCTTTGAGGGGAATGTTGGCTTCAGTGGGATCAACCTGCATCTTACTCAAAGCGGATGTTCCTACAGCTGGACCTGCCATTATTTTTATCCTACCGTCTGATTCCTTTTTCCATAAATAAAAGTACAGCCTGTTCAGGATTTCACTTCCTCTTTCTTCATACACATTGAACATAAAGGCACCTGCATCGGCTATGAGAAAAACTCCCGCTCAGCAGCCCCTTTATTAAGCAAGCTCAGTCTCGCCACAGCATGGCAGAATGGCATTCAGCACCAAGACTTTCCCGCATCTCAGCTGAGAGACGTCAGGGGGGTCCGGTGTGCTTCTGGGGGCTTCCCTGCCCGGGGCCTGGCTTGGCTGGAAGCAACTGACCACATGGGGCAAGGAGAAGTCTTCCTCCGGCGAAGCCATGTTGTTAGACTCAAAGGAACAGGCTCAATCTGTGCAGTTCTAATCACAGCATATTGAAGTGAAGCTACAGGGTCACAAGGATTTCTCCAACTGCCGGACTGGCACCTGGCCTCATAGATTAGATAGTGGTCCTCACGGGGAGGGGGGGTGGCCCTCCTGTGCCTGAGCACATTGCTCAGAGACTCAAGGACGCCCCCCTCTTTACACTTGGTTCTGTCCTTCCTTCCCCCATGCATGGCCACCCTTGATGGTAGCAAGAGCAGCCGCAGCCTCCCATGGCAGCAGCCACTTGGTATGACCATCTTCCCCCCTCTTTTTGACAATGAGTTTTATGCTTTGCTTTTTTTCTTTTTGCTATTAATTAAAAACAAGAAAGTAAGTGAAGAAGGAGAGAGAGCACGCGCGCGCAACTTTCCCAGCCTTGTTCCTGAGGCACTAGAAAAACGGCCCAAGCAAGCAGCGGTTTTGTAGCCACCCTCTCATCTCGAGAGAGGGCGCAGGATGAGCCTCTGTGCCTGGCGCTGGAAGGCAGATGGCCTTGGCATGCAGCCAGCAGGCTCGCTCTGGGTAGAAATGTAAAGGGAAGGATGGAGGGAGTCCTGTCTCCAGTTCTGGTTGCCCCATATCCAAAGGATACCGAGACCCTGGAAAGAGTAGAGAAGAGCCACAAAGACAGTGAGAGGCTTATGAATAATAGTCACAAGAATCTGGTCTGTTTAGCCTAAAGGAAAGAAGGCTAAGGGAAGGCAGGACAGCAGCCTCCCAATATACGAAGGGCTGCCCAGGAAGAAGGTGTGGGTGCATTCTCCATAGTGCTCAGGATGGGACAAGAAATAAGAGGTGGAAGCTTTACAGAGGAGAGCCAGATTGGAACTAAGAGAAATGTCCTGACTGCAAGAGCTATAAAGCAAAGGAGCAGCCTGCCTCCTGATTGCTCAGGAATAGTTACAGGAATCTGGTTTGTAACCTGCCACTGCTCTATCACTGGAGGTTTTCAGGAAAAGACTGGGCAGCCGCTGGTCCAGCATGGTAGGGGGATTCCTGCCTTGAGCAGCAGGTTGGGCCAGAAGACCTCCAAGGTCCCTAGGAGCTTTTATCATGCCAAGGAAAGGCATCTCTTCTCCGTTTACCTGGCCAGTGGCAAGGGATGCAGAACACTGAATGCCAGAGGTGGGGAAAGCAAATCACTTCTGCTGCCTGCTGGATCTCTGGCCTTCAGGCTTCACCTGGATGCTTCCTGCAGCTCCACTTCTCCAGACCTCTAATCTCCCAGGCTGTCTTCTTGCTCAGCTTCATGCTCTTGTGGCAACCATTCTTTAGGTTCTAAACAGCCATTTTCCAAGGAGAACTTAGGGTGTTTCTTGCACCTACCCCAACTTTTTTTGGTGCACGCCACTTATTTGGAGCAACAGACATGCTGCTTGGGGAATTAAATCTGGACAGGCCACAGCCCTTGCTCAGTTTTCTGGCAGCTGCCCTGTGCAGGTCTTCTGGCATTGGCTAGGGAGTGGAGACTGCCTGGCAGCTGGAGATGGAAGGAGCCTGGCAAAGGGAGGGACCCAAAGTAGCCTTGCCCCACCTCCAAGGAAGCTGGAGGTGCCTCATGGACACTGGCCATCTTCATGCTGCCTCTGGAGATGAAGAGCTACCCTTGGGCAGGGCTGGGCAAGGGGTCAAAGGCTGCGGAGCCCAGCCAAGGGACAGTGGGAAAGAGAGCCCCATTTGTAAAGGTGTGACTTTCACCACTCAGCTCTTATTTGTCATCACTCTAGCCTTGGGAAGTGTGCAGGCAGCAATTCACACAATACTGAGAACTGCTAATGCTCTGGCTGTTCTTTCTAGGATCAGCTTCCCCAGAGCAGCCCCTCCTGAGTTGCCTCCCACCCCCAGGCCAGGTGGACTGTGACAGACGTCTGAGGATTCAGCACCCCTTCCTCTCTTTTTCCCAGCAGCCAAAACACACAAATGTGGGAAACTGGCAAAATAGGGCCCTTCTCAACAGAGACCCTCTGGGAAAAGCATCTCTCCCCCCCTGCCCAGGCAAAGAGAGTGCAATCTGCCCTCCTAGGCACAGAATGCCTTTTCCCTTCAATTCATTGAAGGGGTCTTCTCAGTGCTACCTTCCCCAGGCTTTATAGGTGGATCCAGAAAACCACCGGAGACAAGAGCATGTGGATTTAATTTGACTTTCTTTTATTTCTCCTTTCTGCACTCAGACTTTATATTGCCTTATTTGATCTTCTTTTATCAAGAGTTTTTCTCCTTTATCTCTGTCCCTTGCGGGTCAGCCACTTCCAAAACGCATCTCAGGAGCACAGTGGAAGCCCCACAAACATTCTCCACAGGAAGTCTGGCTGCAAAGACCTGGGGACCAAGGGATTGTGATGGCCGCCACCACCTGAGCCTATGTTTTCCATTGTCCCCACAGCACATCCTCACCTCTTCTCCATTCCTTCTGTCCTCTCCTGTTCGTCTGAATTCTTAAAGCTTATGTCTTCAGCAGGACTTGAAAGTTGCCTCTCTGCTTCAGTTTGCTCGCTTCAGATCATCTCGCTCAGTTTGCTCTTCATCTTTCCAGCAGAGTTTTTTGGCACGGCAGTCCTTTTCTTTGATTTGATCAACCTTCCTCATGCCTGGTGCCAGATAGGGAGCAACCTGTTGTTCCAATCCTTTGACTTTTTCTTCAAAGACTGCCAGATTCCACTTAGGCAGGAACACAAACCAGCTGGACTCTGTAGAATGCACAGCCCATGATTGCTGAGCCCTGCCTATTTACCTTCTCTTTCTTTAGTTTCTTCCCAGACTCATCAAGAAAGAGCTGCTCCTCCAGAAGAACAGAATAGGACTCCCTCCCCTGCATAATTTCACTGGCAGCTCCTCTTCTTGTTTCCTCATCCAGAGACAAGAGAGGCTTTCACTCCAACACCCTCCCGCAGCACAAAATTCCAGGTCTTAAGAATTCAAGGGTAGCCTCTTTGCCTCTAGTAGTCTCACACAAGTCGAGGGGGGCAGAACAATGCCCTCCAATCTTGCCCATCCCTTCCTGGCAGGCCAAAGCTGTTTGCACCATTTTGCTTTCAAGGGAATTGGCACAGGCTTGCCCACTGCTCTCCTGATTGTTGGTCTCTCCCTATAGTCCCTGGCCCACAACAGGGAAGGAGAAGCATAGAGGATGGCCATTCCTAAGCAAAGACTTGTTACTGGGTCACTTTTTGGAAAGAGGTAGCTGGAAAGGTAGGATTGGCAGAGCTTCTAATGCTGTTAACAACTTGAAGGACTCAATCCCTGAAGGATGGAGCCCTGAGTGGCCATTTTAGAAGCTGATGGAGAGAAGGAAAAAGACCACTTTTCACTCTCCCCTCTCAGTGACCCCAATCTCTGAGAGCTCTTCCTAAGAGCTGGGAAACATGTTTTGGGACAGATTTCCCAGGGCTGGGTGTAAAAAAATCCTGCACTTGTCCAAACACTGAGTGAACCCGTGGGAAGACCTTCCCAGTCAGATGGAACTTCTCATCTCAAGTCTGCAGTTAATGAGACCAGCAAGGTGTGAAGAGAAAGAATTGCAGCAGCAGGGCTCCAGGCCGGCCAGTGTTATTTTCCTTCTTCCATGTGCTGGAGAAGCCCACCAGGAGGAAGCACAAGCCTCTTGGGCCTCCAAAGTCAGGCAGGTCCTCTCGCATTCTCCTGCTGATTGCCCAGCCTGCCATTAGTCCTTGCTGGTGGAGCATTAGGCCTTGCATCTCATCACATTTCAGATATGGCAAACCCTTCCAAAGCCCCTCAGTAACCCCAACTGCTCCCATCCTTACATTACTGGAGCCTGGATTGGAGATTTCATTCTGGGGGAGTTTCATTGGGGTCTGAAAGCTGAAAGCCTTTTCTCTTAGAGGGACTGATGCAATGGAGCTCTTCAGCTGATTAATCATACAACTTTCATTTAGCTCAGAGTCACTGAGAGGTGGGCAGTGTAAAAATTAGTCCAAGATTTTCTTTTATCTAAATATATGCATCAGGGTAGAAACAGTCCATATTTGCTATTTTTACAAGATGCACATACAAAACAGTATACCAGCAAAAAATGCTGAGAGAGAAAGTAGGGGAGCTAGTGAGGAAGAATCCCCTTTAAGGTGGATCTGTTGTCACAGGAATAGTACTTTTGTAGCTTTATGAGCTGGAAGGTTGGCAGCTCAATTTTGAGATCCAAGGGCTGCGTTAACAGGATGAGTGCCCTTTATTCACCCCAGTTCCTGCCAAACCTAGCAATTCAAAAGCGTATAAAAATGCAAGTAGATAAATAGTTGCTAAATTGGGAAGATAACAGTGTTCTGTGCCCATGGATGTATCATCGGAGATGAGCATCACCCCCGAGAGTCAGACATGACTGGCAGGGGAAACCTTTACGTTTAGCTTAAACAGGGAGGGAGATTTGAGTGAGAAACCTGCAGCTCTGCAGACGTTGCTGAACACAAGCTTTGTATGTCAGAGCATCAAAACTTTCACAATGTCACCCAGCCTTGGAACGCATGTGTGTGCAGGTGTGTGTGTGCTACCCACTGCTACCTTTTTTCTTAACACTGACCGTCTATTAAGAACAGAGGGACGGAGTTGCTGACTTGCCCCTGTAGAAGTAGTCCTCCCCCCACTCCAGTCTAGAAGCCTTGGAAAGCAGCTTTCAAAATGGGACAGCTTTACAGCAGCAGGAGGATTTCAGGCTCTCACTTTAGTCAAGCATGTTGGTTTTGGGGCTCTGGCCTTTCCTTCCCCTTGGGGCACAGCAAGTGGGGCTAGGCCATGTTCCATAAAAGTATTTCCTCACTAACCCCTCCACCAGCAGCACAATTGCTACTGTACTTTAGCTCAGTGCCACCCCTCCAGCCACAAAAGCCAACAGTAGCAGGCTGGGGAGAAAAGTTGTGGGTTTCCCCGAACTCATTAGGACAAGGGTGCAATGGCCCCTTACCTGAGGCCTGTCTGCTGGGCTCCCTACAGAAGGAGACGGGCCTTCTCAGGGACTCTGCCAGGCTTTTGCTGCTTTGGTGGCACCTTCTGTTTTTCAGAGGATGCCAGGGAGACCTGAGACTGCTCTTGGGCAGACAGGGGAAAGGCAAAGCTGGGTGGAAACAGGCAGTTCCCCACCAGGTATTCCTGTGCAACCCGATCCACGTTTAATAGGCACCTTCCAGGCGCTGGAATCAGACCGCAGCACGGTAGCCAAAGGCAAGGAGAACCCCGGGAAAAGCAAGCCGGCGCCACCACCAGGGCTTCCCTCGGGAGCCACGGCAAGGACAGTAGCTCCCCGACGACTCTCGCGCCAGGTTCAGAGCTGCCCGCGGGCCCCGCGCCGCCCGCGCGCGCCCCTTTCGGTCGCCGCTTCCGAGCGCTCGGCCGCCCCTCCCGCCTGCAGCTGCGAGGCCCGGCCGAGGTGCCAACTTCACACCTCGCCGGCATAAAGCGGTCCCCGCGTGGCGCCCCGCATAGCCGTGCAGCCATGGCCCGCAGCGCTCGCAGCCCCCACGCCGGCTGCTCCTGTCCGTGCCTCGGCCCGGCCTCGCTGCGGCCCTCGAGCCGCCGGTCCCCAGGCGAGGATGGGCCGGGCTCCGGCAGCGCCTCCCCGGCTTCCTCCTGCGGCTCCACGCCGGCGTCTCGGGCCTGGAGGGCCGGCGGCGGGCTCGGGGGCAGCAAGAGCGGCCGGGCGCGTCTGGGCGGTGGGCAGCGGCAGAGCGCCAGCCAGCGCGAGAAACTCCGCATGCGGCGTCTGGCCCAGGCCCTGCTCGCGCTGCGCCGCTACCTGCCAGCGTCCGTGGCGCCCGCCGGGCAGAGCCTGACCAAGATCGAGACGCTGCGCCTCGCCATCCGCTACATCGGCCACCTTTCGGAGCTGCTCGGCCTGAGCGAGGAGACTCTGGCGCGCCGCCGGGACACTCCGCCGCGTCCGCCCTGCGCCCTCCGCCCGCCGGAGCAAGCCTGCTGCCCGGCCGGGGGGACGCCCCCGCCGCCCCGCCTACCCGAGCCGCGCCGCTGGCCGAGCGCCACCGCCCAGCCAGAGCCGTGGTTCGCCCCGGCCTGGGGACCAGGCGGCCGAGCCGGCGCCGCGCTGCCGTTAGCGGAGCTGACCGGCGCCCCCGCCGCCAGCCTGTCCGCCGCCTCTCAGGTAAGGTTCCGGCCGCGCGCTCCTGCGGAGAGCCGGGCATCGTCGCCCGCGGGAGGCTCACCGCTATGCCGGCTCCGTCTCTCCTTGCAGAGTCTCCCCGACGAACTGCTGACCTTTCTGGAAGACTTCTTTCCCTTGGCGGCTCCCAGACGGGACTGACCGTCGCTCGCCGCGCGCCTCGGAGAATCCAAGCCCTCGCCCGGCCGGCCCGATCGCTTGCCCACGACGCGTCCGCGGGCTCGGGCGGCGACGGCCGTCGGCGGCAGGAGGAGCAACGCGAGCAGCCCTTCCTGAGCCGAGGCAGCTGCGCTCAACCTCCCTCCGGGCAGACGCCGAACGGATAACGGCCCCGACGCCCCTGCGCACCGTTGGCGCGGCTCCGCTGCAAGCGCTGGAGCCCCGCTGCGGCTGGCGGAGGGAGGGGGCTGCTTGGAGCGGCTCCTCTGGTCCAACGCGCTCGGGGGCGACCGACCCAGCCGGAGGACGGGGCTGGACTGGCCGGACCGCTGGAAACCGCGCTGGCCGCCTGGCAGCTGCGCTCCCGCCGAGGTCGGCGCCGGCATCGGACTTCTGGCGCTCCGGCGCTGTGAGGAGCGCCAGAAGGAGCGCCACCCTGGTGGCGGTTTGTGGCCTGACTCCTCCGGCGCAGGTTGTCCGCCAGGCCCTTCGAAGTAATTGCCGACGACGTTAGTTTTCCTGAGACCGCTTGAGTCTTTGTAATGATTGCATTGTTTTAACAACTCTGATGGTATTTATTATTATGTTTGGTAGAGAAAAATGGGGGAGAAATGATTGGGAATAATAAATCCTTTTAAATAATTTAGAGCTGAATTTAATTGTGCTTGGAAGCTGCTTAGAGAGTTTTTATCCCTAGAAAGCAAATACAGGCTCGGTGAAGCAGGACGAACGATGAATGTGGCTGAGCAGAGGGCAGAAGAGATCCAGTCTTCTGCCTTCTGCTGCAAACAGCTTTGCGAAGGCCGGATTAGGTGCTCCTGGATTCTCTGTAAAGCTGGAGTCGAGGTCACTGGTGGGCTGTGAGCAGCTTCACCACAGCAGTAAGTGGCCAAGAAGCTGTCCCAGGAGGACAATCAACTGAGCCACCAACCCAGCTGGGTCTCCCAGGAGAGTCATCTCCCTGATAAACTGGCCAAACTTTAAGAAGAGAAGAACTCAAAGCAAAGGATGCTTCCCCAGAGGCAGCAGGTCCAGGAAGACTTTGCCTTGTCATTCACCCTACTGTCCCAGGACCATTGCCTGTGACACGGTCTAGATACATACATGGGTTTGATTCTGACCCAACTGGGTTCAGAAACATTTGCTCTTAAACTATGTTTTGTAAAAGAAGCCGCTGGGGACTTTTTCTTATAGAAACCACTCTTAAGCAACATGGTGATAAAGTGGCTTGGGGCAATGTTTGAAAGTCATAATTTGGAGCCCCCACCCACCCCGTGGCAACCACCCACCATCTGCAGCAAGCGCCACCTGACTTTAATCTGGGGGTGGGGCTGAGCAGATGTGACCATGGACAGAATTAGAAGGAATGTCTGTGCCAAGGGCACCTCTCACAGCAAGGCAGTCTTGAGTGTCTGCAGGTCCACAAGAGCTTCTCACTGCCCCTCAACTGTGTTCCCAGGGCTGGCCAGCAGAGAGAAGGCCAGTCTCCAAGCTGTGAGTAGCTGCTGGAGGTAGGCTGCTGAAACCCCTGGCAGGGCAGCAGAGGAAGGGTGAGGGTGCTGCTGGGGGAGCTGCATTGTCCTTGCCCTATTTTACCACCCCCCCACAGGGACCCAGGCAGTGGAAGAGGCTGGGGCTCACTATTTCCGAAATGGACCCAGAGCAGAACAGGAGTGGGACATGGGAAAGTGGCATCTCTTTTAAAGGAAGCGACAGCAACCGCAGTCGCCTGGAGGAGTCCCTGGTGCTGCCCATCTTCTCAGCTGCTGCTCAGATCCGGGTGGGGCTCACTTTGATGCTGTGTGTGATCTCGGCCACCTGCAACACAGTCGTGCTTTGGACTGGACGAACCAGGCCACCTGCCAAGGGCTCCCATGCACGCCTGCTGCTCCTGCACTTGGCAATGGCAGATCTCCTGGTGGCCGTGGTGGTGATGCCATTAGATGCCGCCTGGAACATCACGCTGCAGTGGTGGGCTGGGGATGTGGCCTGCCGGTTCCTCATGTTCCTCAAGCTGCTGGCCATGTATGCCTCGGCCTTTGTTACCACTCTTATAAGCCTGGACTGCCAAGCGGCCATCTTACAGCCCCTGGCCACTGTCCGGGCTTGGCGCAAGAACCAGATCTCTCTCTATGTGGCCTGGACAATGAGTGCCACCCTCTCTGCTCCTCAGGTACCCAACCTGGCTCGCCCTGGCAGGGAAAGCTCCCCCTCCCAGGTGCAAGGATAGAAATGAGGGGGAAAGGTGGGTTGGACCCTTTCACAGTCAGACTTTGCCCTGGGAATCTTTTCTCTCCATTACCCCTGCAGTTGTTCCTGTTCCACACGGTCACTGTTGGCTCCCCACAGAACTTCACTCAGTGCACAACGCATGGCTCCTTTGCCCAGCACTGGCATGAGGTGGCCTACAATATGTTTGGTTTCTTGGGACTTTTTGTGCTCCCCCTGATGGTCATGAGCACCTGCTACACTCGGGTCTTACTGGAGATTTCAAGACGGGTCAGCTCTTGCAACAGCTGTGAGTTTTGCTGGGGGGGGGTACGAGAGTGGCACAGGGATGGCAGAGCAATTGCTTCACTTCATCTGTAAGGTGAAGTTAATTAATTAGCATCTTTTTAAGTTAAATGCAATAATTCTTCAATATCCACATCTTCTGCAGATTTTGCATAGTTTTTTTCTGAATAAATCTTTGAAATTACTGTTTTTCATTCAGCTGTGGTTTTGTGTGATGATTCTTGAAAAGCTGAAACCATGGATGGAAACTCACAGGACAAAGAGGAAGGTGAAAGAATTGCCCAAGAGCATCAAACTCTTTACTAAAGGAGCTTCATGCTTAACCCAAAGCACAGTGTTGGCTTTTTTTCTTCATAAAGGAAATTAAGAGGAAAATGCATATATTGGGAGAAAGTATGTCCAATATGTGTATTATTGAAAAACACAAAAGAGAAACATATTCTCTTCGGAAAAGTTGCATTGCACAAAGTTCACATTAACCAATGCATGGCTATGCTCTGGGAGAAAGGAGTACCCAAGTTGGTATAACAGGGCCCTTGGCCTGCTTTTGGTCTCAGAGCCTCACCAGCAGGTGCTACCCACCAGGCTGACAAGGCTCCCCTCTGTTGTTTCAGGGTCTACCCAGGAGTTACCCTTGCGCCGCTCACGCAACCCCATCCCGAGGGCACGCCTTCGCCTGCTGCACCTCAGTCTGGCTATCGTTGGCTCATTCGTGCTCTGCTGGACCCCATACTACTTGCTGGGCCTCTGGTACTGGTTCTGGCCAGTGGACATGGAGGGAGCAGTGAGCCCCTCACTGGCCCACATCCTTTTCCTCTTTGGCCTGCTCAATGCCTGCCTCGACCCCATCACCTACAGCCTCTTCACCAGGGGATGGCAGAGCAGGTGCTGCAGGGCAGCTGGGCAAGGGAACCAGCTGCCATCCCAAGTCACTGGCTCCTTCCATAGCTCAGTGTCCTCCATTGGCTTCCAAAGAGTGGGCAAGCTGCTCCCCTGCGACTCGGTAGAGGCAGCTCTGGGCCTGGGCTCAAGGCCCCTTGTGATGGCAGCTGCTTGCCCAGCTGATGGTCCTTCTACCCAGTTTGGTGGGGATGCTGCAAGGCCAAGCCCTCTTCAGGCCACAGAACTGTGGGCTCTCCCACCTGGGACAGAGGAGGAGGGGGCTGTGGCAGGAGGATCTGGTACATCACTGGAGGCCCCTTTGTCTGGGGAGGAGCCTGGCTGGCCCTGAGTTAGGGTCCCTCTGAGCTGGCTGGGCTGGGCATGGGGAGTCCCATGAAGGACACCTCTGGCTGTTCCCGCCTACTGCTTAAGCCATAATGCACTTCTGGCAAATTCTGTTGAGCTGCTCCTTTGGGCTCACTTTTATGATGCTGTGGTTTGTTCTAGAAATTATGGCTAATCATGCTGACCTCTTGCTCTTTTTATGGAGCCTGGACTGAAGAGCTGCCTGCAGCTGTAATGAGAGGGTGTCTCTGCCCAGGCCCAGTTTTCTCTGCCCAAGGGAGCTCAAGTATTCCATGGGGCCAAGCCTCATCTCTGGGGTGGGGATGGGTCAAAGGGCCCTTTCCCTGTCCTTGAGCAAGCCTTCATAGGAGCCCTGAGGTGGCCAGCAGCAAGAGGGCCTTGCCATGCTGATGCCAATGCTCCAAAGCAAGCAGGGGAAAAAGAATCCCTGCTAGCTGTGATGCCAGCCGGTACGCAAAGCCATCTGTGGGTGTTTTCTCCCCACTGGAAGAGAAAGATCAGCAGTCCAACCTCACAGGGTGAAGCTTTTATAGGCCCACGACCATCTGTCTCTCCAGGAGCCCAAACGCTGCTTGGCTCAGGGCAACTCAGCTTGACCTTTCCACTGGGGCTGGTGAGGACAAAGTGACCCAGATCCAGCATGCACCAAACTAGCTTAGAATACTGGTGCCATCAAGTCCAACTCCAGGCTCACATGAAAGAGACAACAATGTCTGGGGAAATACATCACTTCCTTAAAATCCGTTTTAACCTGTACAGTCCAGTAATCCAGCATCACATTGTCACTTTGTTCAAATGTTTCCCACCCCAGCTTTATTCTTTCATTGTTGGCTTGCCGTTACTTTAATTGAAGCTGGAGATAATTGGAGAGTTGGCTTTTGTCAACTCAAGACAAGAGATCAAGAGCCTCTGTTTGCCACCTGCCAAGAGCTGGCCGAGAAAACTCTACAGGTGGGGGCATTTTGCTGATTGGGAAGTGCCAGGTGTGCCTCCGACTGGCCATCGGGTCAAGAAAGACCCAACTGGGTGTGGGTGTGGAATCCAGCAGAGGAGAAAAAGCAGTTCTGGCTTCTATTAATAGAGTTTAATTCCACTGCAAAAGGCCAAATAGTTAGGAATTCATGTGACAAAAAAATAATTAGGAGGTATTTTAAAATAATTACTTACACAGCTGAAAATATATTTTGTTATTATTTTAAAATTATTTTAATTTTATTTATGTTAAAATAATTACTTAACAGATGTAAGTAAAGCTGTAACAGCAGATATTACTGGATGGCAAAATTAGATTTGTCTTGGATAGGAAGAAGTGCAGCCATTAAAATTAACACTTTTCCAAGGCTTAACTTTTTCTTCCAAAAGAGTCCACTGTGTATCGAACGCAAGGTACTGTGTGACTGGCATTCACACATGAAATGCCGGGGATGCAATTCAAGGTCTCTCAGGATTTGAAAGGCGAGGTGGCCAGAGTGTGCCGAACTTCAGACTGGACGGCCATGCCAGTTGCTCAGCAGGATTAGTGAGTGGATTACGCCTCCTTAGTGGGCAGCTGTTTCTACCAGAGAGGCCGGAGCCTCTGCACAATCATCTCTGGTCTGATACAAATAGAAACCACCAATTCATGGAATAATAATAAAGGGATAAATATGGGGAAAAGAATAAACCCAGATTTATTTAACTACAATGTCTTTAACATGTGTAAGTCCCTTGTTTACTTGTTTGGCTCATACTTTTATGCTGCTTTGTTTGACCCTTTTCCTTTCGTGCTTGTGTATTTTCTCAAATATGCCTAATAAAAATAACCAGTCAATCAACCAATGAATCAGTGTGCTCCCAGGGCTGGGAGTCTGGTCTGGCTTACCCAGTTTTTTTGCTCCCCCATTCACTATGAACCCCTCCTTGCAAGGGGTGGGTCCTGAAATCCAGAAGTGGGATGGAGATGAGGGGGGTGGCCCAAAGCCCCTTCCTGCAGCCAAACTCTTCCTCACCCGCCCACTTCCCTGTCCCTCTGGCATCAGTAGGGTGCCAGGCTGGGGCCGTTGCCAGTCCGTATAATGAGGCAGATGGTCCAGAACAGAATCTCTTTTTTCTTAGGGCCCTTCATCTCTCAGCTGCCAAGACAGGAGAGTTTTCTGAGATAGAAAATGAGCAGGGGACCTTTCTCTTCAGCCCCAAGCAATGCTGGATCAGCAGGGCTCAGGCAGGATGGTGAGGGCACTGGCTTCAGGACTCTGACTGGGTATCTCTGCTCCCCTCCCAGACCTCATCTGGGAAACTTACAGCATGGGGAGAGGCCAGGCCAGAAGGAGCCCCTCTTTGCTGGGGCAGCTAGCTGAGTGTTAGCTCTGGAGGATGGAAGCTGACTCCAGGGAGGAGACATACCAGAAAGTGGCATCTGCAAGGAAACCAGCAGAGAAGCTGCCCAAGCCCAGTTCATGGTCCTCTGTTATTGGGGGGCTTTGCCACAAGAAAAGATGCTGCACTGGAAGGCAAAGCTGTAGTTAAGAGTATGGCGCTCAAATACTAGAGCCAAGGCCTCTTCTCCTCTCCTGCCCTCTTTGGGAGTCTGGGGAGAAGTTGGCTTCCCCCTGCTTGTTGAATAGTGTAAGCTCTTTGGATTTAGGTTTTTGATTGAAGTGGAATAAAAGCACGCATAAGCAGATAAACAAAGGAGGAATCCCACTCAAGATCCAACAGGGCTGAAATGGGCCAAATACAGCGCAATCTCAAACAGTATCCAAAACCTTAACACAGACATGTCCAAAGTCCGGCCCGGGGGCCAAATGCGGCCCGTGGTCAAATTTCATCCGGCCCGCAGCCTCTGTCACAAAA
>JANHZU010005031.1:83012-94504 GCA_032468055.1 Acrochordus granulatus | reverse complement strand
GGTGAAACGTCTTCAACTTGAGAAAAATCCAGTCCAGATGCCTGTTTTTTAAACTATTTGAGATGGAACAAAAAAAATCTTGATTTTTGATGTAACATTAGTCCCAATAAAAGAGAATATTTGTAGTCCAGGGTTGAATTGTGGAGTCCTAAGTCCTCTCTGAGCTTGATTGTTTTTCTGCAAATGTTTCATTACAAAGTAGTTGACAATATCAGCACTTGATGATGTTACCTGGTTTGATAATGAAATGTCCACAGAAAAATAATCAAACTCAGAGAGCACCTTGGACTCCGTCCGTAACATTAGTCTTATCCATAAATGAAAGATTCAGTCAGTGACATTGCTGATGTATGTATATGCACACTGTTGTGATCCAAGTCTCACTCCTTTTGAATGTGTTGTGATATTACACACATGTGTTCAGAAGGGGTGAAGCTTAGATGCTTCATCTTGCACATTTTGACGTGCACATCCCCAGAAGCCTGTGGATCCAATTCTCCACAGAATAACAGAAAAATATCGGAATTTGATTTTCTGGTTTAAATTTTGTCAAGGAAATTTTAAAAAAGAAGATGAACAGAGGACAGTATAATTCATGAGGAAAGGGAGAAAAGATTCCTTAATAAAAAGTAAATATATGATTCTGCACCATTGATTTGGGGAAGAGCAAAACAGAATTTTTAAAATAGTGGATAACTTTGCCTCAGTGTACTGAAATAAAAGTAGAGCAGCTACAATTTCTCAATTAGCAAAAGTGATCAACAGGAATCAGGCTATGGACAATTCGGCAGTTAATTAAGGGCCTCTCTGTAGGAAAAAAAAATCTCTGGCATGGCATACTGGAATCTATTAATTTGTTTTCAACTTTGAAACATCATTCAGCCCCCGGTCAGTTAGAGAAGATTTCATTTAAATCTTGTACATCATCATTAGTAGCTTGATTGGTGCATTATTTTCCAATCTCTGAATCCACTGATCGTCTATAATAACTTAAATTAGCGCTCATAGGTCTGTTGCATATATTAGGAGAGGAGGATTTTTCTTCCCCTTCACATTTTCTTTTAGGCATAAAATCATTTTTATCTTGTTAACCTTTGCTTCTTTTAGAATTATATTAACTTTCTTTATTGGAAATTCCAGATCATGAAGGCAACTACAAATCCAGTGTCAGAAGATATTATCAGACCATTTTTATGCATTGGTCATGCAAGAGAATTGGTGAAGTTTACCATTCTCTTCACTGACAGGAATAAATTTCAGAAAACATTTTATGGAATGATGTCCCATATGCCTTTCACATGCTCTACCTTCTTCTTGGGCATCTTCCCCTCCTACCCAAATATAAACAATGGAGGTCAGAGATGACAATCTGGACAAGAAGATACTATTTTAAACCAGATTCACTGCAGCCCAATAGTTACAGTGTCAGAGATGATTATGATAATGATGATGATGATTTAAACTTGAATGCATCCAAATCTCAGTGATTCTCCAGATTCTTATCCTTCAATAACCCACAGGAACTTGCTGGGCACTAAGTTAGTTGCTCTTTTTCAGCCTACATGGTATACTGGTGAGATGTTGGACAAGGGATTCTAGTTCCCTTTCAGCCATGAAATCTCTCTGTCACCCCTTCTCTGCCTAAGACTCAGTATAGTGAGCATCCTTGTCTGTGCTAGATTTGGGGGAACCCAGGTTCTAGCCCATTCCCAATCATGGATTGTCATTGCCTCTAGGCCCAGCCTACCTGACATTTCTGCTTTGGGATGACTGGTAGAAAAAAGCACAAGTGTACCGTCTTGAACTCCTAAACATAAGACAGAATATCAGTGTAAAAAATAAAACAGAAATCTTTCTTTGGGCATGGTTTTGCTGATTTTATGTTTGTTTAGGAAAAAACTGAAGCAGGATTGGCCCACCAGTGAAACTCTAGGGGCTATAGACTACACTGTGAAGTCAAAATGTCTTTTGGAAGAAGGTACTTCTCAACCTCTGTTGCCTAAAAAAAAATCGTATAAATATGTTTACATACTTTTGAGGCACTGAGTTTGATTTATCTTAGAACTATACATCTAAAAATCTGTACATCTCACATGAAGGAAACAAGGAAAGTGTTTGCCTTTTGTCTCTGCAAAATGTACCTTATTGTCTAAGGCAGCAAGGTCAAAAGAAGACTTTTGCTCTCTTTATTGAGAAAACTTACAAGCTATGAAGCTAGTGGAGTCTGCATGATCTGAAACTTTCCTGAAAATGGTGAAAAATGCTGTGTCTTGCCTTCACAGCACAAGCTCTGCCCCTTTTGTATGTGTGGCTAACCCCATAATGTTGTATATACAAAAAGAGTGGAGCTCTCATTGCAATTGCTGCTTTGCCACCCACCCCTGTGGATGAGTTATTTGTGCAGATGACTGTCAAAATACAACCCATTTCATCCACCTTCAGTTGAAGGAATACTGGGATAATCTGCATGTACTCTTTCTCTCTTTCTTTATCTCTCTGCATATGTTTGAGGAGCTGTGTATGCATTCTTGCATATAAGCATATTCAGGTAATATGATAACAAAATATGGCCCAGCATCCAGTGTTTTTCTTGGCCATCATAAGGTTCTGCTGTTTTATGCTCTGACACTCAGCCTAGAATGGATAATTGAGATGGCGGTCTCAATGCAAAGATTGCAAACCTGGTGTGTGGGTGTGTAATGGAGGAACATAAACACTTTTTCAGCTGTCAGGCTTAAGGTAGCTTATTGGGTTGCCCATCTCTATTTTTGGCTTGGGGATGAACTAGCCTGTGTGGAATCAGACTCACAGTATTAAACATCATGTCTAGCTCCAGGGAAAGTCTTCCCCCCTTCCTGCTAGACTTCGTCGGAAACTAAACTTTAGAAATCTAATATGCAATCCAATAAAGCAGGATCATTAATAGCATTCAGTCACACACACACACACACTGATTCAATCACTGGTATAAAGGTTTTGGTATTTCATCAAGAATGTTAATGCACAGACCCTTTTATGGAGTTCAAATGGTAACATTTTTCTTAAGCTGTCTCATTTAGGTACTGCTTCAGGCATAAAATATGATCCTGGTATTGTCTAATCCTTTGTCCTTCTTCTATTGTAGTGATCAAAGACACCTTGATACTGGCAAGGAGAGAAATTTTATTGCCACTTTCCTGTATTCAAGTCTCCCAAATGCGCTTAAAAAGTAGTTGGTTTCACAATTCGAGGAAGTGTGAAGTCAATAACTTTTAAACTCTATTGATTGGAATATACATTGCCATCTGTTGCTGAATGGAAGCATCACCTGAACAATTCATCACCAAAACATTTATTCTAAAAATAAAAATATTTAAAGAGATACAATTTCTCTGCAACATCTCCTTCAAGATGGAACCCCAAGGATTAGCTTTGAAAATTTAAATGTCAGCAGCGTTCACATCTGAATGACAGATCGAAAGAAATAATGTTCTCTTTGTCAACCCAACATGCTAGGTTGAAATTTTCCCTGAATTCGCTGCTGTTTCTTTATGTGCTTCTTTATTTACATTATTCATAATCCACCAAACAGCAAGACATTCTCTGGGCAACTCACCATAGAAAAATAACAAATTAAAAATACAACAGTTCAACACAACAGAAAGCAACATTAAGAGCAAAAAAAACAGATCATGGAAAACAGGAAATAATAAAAACCAACAGAGCAAATGTAATAGTAAATAGAACATGATTTTTAAAGGCTTGAGAATCAGCTTTTTAAAAAAAAACAAGGTAAAATGCTGTTAAGGCTAACTCCAGGTTAACTACTCTGGGGAAACAGGGATGTGGAAGAATTTTGTTTTGTGAAAAGATTGCAAAGAACAAATTGAACCTAATACACCTAGCATACTAGCAACAGAAATATTTTCTTCCTGCTTAGATTGATTCTAAACTTATCAGCCTTGATCCGTCACTACATTAAAAAGCAACTTAGCACCTTTAAAGCCTCAGTAGGATATTTGAAAAAGTAACCAAGTATCATGGGAGTATCTATGCATTTGAAATCTCCAGACAATCTCTTAATAATATAAGGAACCCACAGATATATTGGAAGAATCTATGATCCAAGCCTATTCCCTCTGCAACCCAGAAGTCTACAGCAGGGATATGAAGTCTTCAAATCAAACATGGCCTAGAAAGTCTCCACATTAAGAATTTCTTCACTCACATCAATTTCCTTTCTATTAATTTCTTCCTGTAGGAAAAAAAAAGGATTGTTTTCTTCCATATAGAGGGAATAAGGAAGCTATTTCTTCTTAGACAGGAAGAAAAAAAAAAAGCATTATAGGTGCAATAATTTTTTTCTTCATTCAGAATAAAGGAAGGTCTAACAAAAAAGAACCAGTTTGGTGTAATTGTTAAGGTGCTGGCCCGGAAATTGAGAGACCATGAGTTCTAATTCCACCATAGGCATGACGGATGATTTTGGGCCAGTCACCAGGAGATTTGAATTCTGGTCCTGCCTTAAAAGGCTAGCTGGGTGATTTTGGGCCAATCGCCAGGAGACTATGAGTTCTAGTCTCATCTCAGGCATGAAAGCCAGCTGGCAACTTTGATCCAGACACTTTATCTCAGCCCAGTCCATTTCACAGGGTTATTGTTGTAGGGAAAATAGGAGGATGAAGGAATATTGTATAAGTTCTCTGCCTTAAGTAATTAGGAAGTTATAAAGGTGGGATAAAAAATCTAATAAATAAAATAAACAATAAAGGTGGGGTGGAGATGTGAAGTGGAGGATAGATGTTCCTCACCAAAGATGCCTTGCAGAGATTATCTCATTTCAGAACAAATTAAATTGCCATTTGGTCTATAGGCTGCTGAAATTAGTGCCTGGAAATTGTTCTTACTCTACTAATATGTATTGTATTACATTCTAGACCAGTTCAAATTAATGTAACAAGTAGCAATGAAAGCTAGTGGAAATCATGAAAATAATACTAATAATTATACTTAGCACTTCTGAGTGTACCATATGCTTGTTTTGCATGAATGCAAATGATCTTCTGTAGTAAGTAAATCTATTTAAATGGGAAGGTTGTGCTGGAGGAAGAGTAGAAGGATTTGATTGCATTTTTAAGCAAATTGGCTTGTTTCATGTTTACCTGACCAACTGATGGATTGGAAAGCAGTTATTCTTTGGATGCTGCTCCAAAGTTTATATTGTAGGCCTAATAAAAGATATACGCAGTGTGTGTATATAAGTGTATATATATGTGTGTGTATTTGTACATATATGTACATACAGAGAGAGCTGGATCTTAAAATTCACATTTTCAGTTAAGTAATGTACAAAAATTAACATTGTTATTCAAACATAAAAGCATGCATTCACTGGAAGAAATGTAGGACAATAATGCCTTTATCAGTATGAGTTTTTAATTCAGAAATTGAGTGGAATACAGTCATTCATTCAATCTAACTTTTGTATACTACTCAATTCTATATACTCTAAGTAGTTTACATTTATTGTCAAACCAACAAATCAACAACCCAACCATAAGCAAACCCCATAAAACCAGCCACAATAAGACATTTGATTAAGAAAACTCACCTTCACCATTAAATCCAAAAGCCTTCAGAAACACTTGAATGTGAGGTTGCTGTGGATTAGAAATAGATTGATCCATGTATCCTTAAAAGAATGTGGCTTATCTAAAGGCAGCTCAGGAGCTCCTCCTGGCAAAAAGCAAGTCAAATAACCAGATTCAGTTCAGGAAATTTGTTTTTGTACAAATATCACCCTCTCAGGGTAGATCAGACATGGAAACTGATCATTTATTCTAAAACTATAGTAATGAAATCTTGGAAGTCTGAGTAGCTTTCTCCCCCTTTTATCTTCATGAAAATTAGAGAGATGCTTGTCTGAGATGTTTACTCACACTACATTCTTTGTCTGGACATAGGCCTCTTTTTTCAGTCCATTGCCTTGGTAGCAGCTCTTCTTCCTGTTCTTCAATGCTGTTCACTCTACAACCAGAAATAATTTGGAAAAGTGACATTTAACCTGAATGCTCTTATTGCTCATCCTCATAGGGCTGTATCAGTGTTTCTCAGCATTTAAGAAACATACGTGGACTTCAATTCCCAGAATTCTCCAAGATGCTGTTTAGGAAATTCTGGGGGTTGAAGTTTATATATCTTAAAGTTCCTAAGTTTGAAAACCACTGGGGTATCTATGCTTTTCAGTATTTCCAGTTAAAAACTATGTAAAATGTTGCATTAGGGATGTGCAACATTCTTTATCACCAGTATTTCAGGGCCCAGGGTTTTTCCTCACAAGGGGCAGAACACAAGAAACTACTGAAGATAAAGATGCCAAACTGCAAAAGTAACCCTGGAGTTGATTGGCCTTCTTTGTAGGAGATAACATTTTCTTTCCTTTGATTCTTAGATTAATATCAAAATCTGATTCTTTTTAAAACTCTGTGATAGTAAGAACATTGGCCAAATCAGAAATTCCATCCATTCCTTCAATAGATTAATTCAGTTCATCAGCTAGTGGAGAGAAAGCAAATTAGCCAGTTTCTGCATTATGTTCTTTTAATATCCATGATCATAGGAAACAAAATTAACTTGGTTAATTGAATGCCTAGCAGAGTGGTGCCATAACTATGCCAACTCTTGTTTTGTGACTCGTATTTGTTTTACTCAGATGGAAATCATTCAGGTTAGACTAGGAGCTGTCCAGCATTGAACACTGAAAGAAAGATATTGCTTCAGTAACAGATGCCAATTGAGTAGCTTTTTAAGCAAGGTTGAACAAATGAATGAATGAATGGTCTATTATAACTAAAGCAATTTAAAATAACTCACAAAGGGTAAAATGTCCAGACAATAAACAACCACAGCGCATAGTAAAAGAGATATTAGCATACTAAAATAAATAATTGCATAAAAACAGTGGGACAATTTTGCTTCAACAGTTGAGACAGCAGGATTACCTATTTTGTTGGAGAGCCCCTATTATCTGCTACCATGCTCTACAGGTCACTGCACAAAATATTTTTCTTTTATATGTTACAGCAGCTCTCCTGTCTGCAACTTTACAGGGTAAGCAAGGATTCCGCTGGGTGGCTGAGAAAATTTGTAAATAGGAACATAATACATTTCCTGCTGAGATCCATATAATGTTGGAGGCATTTTCGGATCATGCCCAATTGTTTCAACCACTCATGAGTCATAAGGACAAGTGAGACATTCACAGGGAGCCTTATCAAGTCTGTCTCCCAACCTAGCAGATGGAAGGATGTTCAATGAGCCCGAGAGAAGGCACTTCCAAAGTGGTGACATATGTGGCTGGCTGCAAGCCACCTTCTCTGGGTTCCTATTAGGCTGTGATTCAGAAAATATTTTCTGCTCACAAGTAGGACCTGGGGATATCTGATGTCCTGCCAAGCTGGCAATGCAGCTCTGCTATCTGGGCATGAAGTGGCTGGAAATGATACCAGTAAATCTTTAGATAGGAGAATGGGGATATCAGGAGAATTTTATTATTTGAGTGTGGTTTTAAAAGGATTGTTTGCCCTCTCAGATTCCCTTTTACCTATTGAGTGATGAATGTCTCACAAAAGGAATGCAGAGAATGTAAGCATGCATTCTTTGTTCACAAGTATGCCAGAAAGGAAGCTTAACAATTCATTGACTGGATTTGAAAAAAAGGGAGAAAATTATGTATCTTTTGGGGAAAACATTCCTAGGATGATGTATTGGCAAGAACCAAATCTTACCATATAAGATGGGTGTTCCAGCTTCCCTCCTCAAATGTACTTATTATTATGTATTGATTTAGAAAATTTATATGACTATCTAACTCACTCAGGTGATTCTGGGAAGTTTACAGAAATAAAACCCCTAATACAAAATTCAATAAACCCTACTCACCTGGTAAAAACAATCAAACAAATTACTTGATGGGCTCATTATCACTCGGGATCCGCAGGCCTGCTGGCAAAGCCAGGTTTTTTTCAAAAGAGTGTCAAGAGAGGGAATATCTCCAAATCTCTGTGGAGGGAACACAGAGGGAACTACCTCTGTATATACTATACTCAGGGAGGGAACTACCATGCAGAAGGCCCTTATTTGTGGTCCCACTAGTTGGACTTTCTTAACATACCCTTCCTCCCCATTATGAGGAGTCAGGTAAATGTAACTGGGAAAAGACAGTCCTTCAGATAACCTGGTCCCGAGCCATGAAGGACTTTAAAAGTGACAATCAACACCTTGATTGGATCTGGAAGTAAAACAACAACCAATACAAGAAAGGTATGATATGTGCAAATGTAGTTTTGCACAAACCCATGCAGGCTGCTGCATTCTGAAGCAATAATATAACCATTGATGGGGAGGGAATCTAGGCAGCATGCCTTCTTGTTAGCTGCCCCTGTCTTTTGAAAACTTTTCCTCCTGAAATCTGACAGGCCTCTACTCTCCTAGACTTCCAAAAACATGTGGCTATGCCCATAAGCATTGGGAGAGTGTGAGGCTAGAGCCCAGAAAGCTTTTTGTAGTGTGGCAGTTAGGAGGCTCTGGGAGTTTTCTGCGTTGGTTTCTATGTTTTCACTGTTTTTATTATTGTTTGTTCCATAAGATGGATCACTATATAAATCTTTTACATAAATAATATCTGGTATTAACAATTATACCTACATTGTGTGTTCAGATTTTAATTTTTACATCATTAGAATCTAGGGAAGCACTGAAAACTTTTCTGAGCACTGATAGTTCACTAAGCACTGAAAATCTCATAAAAACAAGAAATATTTTTATTTATTTTTTCTTATAATGATATTTGTCTGGGAAATTTCAATGAGTCTTTCTCAAAATGAGGGGAAATGTTATTTTCCTCTGAAATTAACAGCAATCAAACCTTCAGCATTTCTGCCCCCTTGGCCAGTTTATATCAAGGTTAGTTATTGATTGCTGTTGACAAATATAATTGAAATAGCAATGAATAATTGATCAAATATCAATATTTCTTCTTCTTCTCTCTTTCTCTCTGATAATGAAGAGGATTTTAATGAAACTCATAGCCTCACACCATCATGAAACAACTGATGGTTCACTTTTTTTTTAATTCACTTCCCTTATTCACAAACTAAGGTTGTGCCAGGTAACTGCAAGTTTAAGCAGTAACAAAATATCTTCTAAAAATTAAACCGATGATGAACAACATGTCATCTTAATGGTAACTCTAAAAAAATGTTCCAAAGAAGGAGTCTTCAAAAAATTTTGAGCCAGGCAAAATCATTCCCCTCTGTATTATATAAGAAAGCTTTTCTGGATTGTTTTCAAGGACCATTTCTTCCTTCTTTCTCTACACATAGCAGCTATTTATTGTTAAATGAGCAATTATCTATTGGAATCGAGCCCATTTTTAATGCTCTACAATAAACACCAAAAATGAACAAAGAATTAATAAAGAAAGAATATTTTATTTCTCTCTCTTCTCTCCCTCTCTTCTTTTCTGTTTGCCATTGCCTGTGGACACAGTTGGTTTTATATTCTGATTGTCTCTACACATATAATACAGGGGGACTTTTGTGCATTCAAATGGCAATCCATACAAGTGCTGGTTTGATGAGCTTGTTGATTCTCCAGTAAATTTAACAAAGAGTTCTGTTTGGTTGGGAATAGGAAAGCTGCCAAAAAGATATTTGGAAAGTAAAGTCTGTATTTGATGGGGTTGGCTTTGAATCCTCAGTAAAGAGCTGTAATACTGAATTTTAATTGCAAGCTGCTCGTATCAGAAGTGGTAATAATGGAGTTTTCACATCTGGACCACTTGCACTCTCAGACAAAGTTTTTGTCAGGTTGTGCCCCTCAAACTGTGGAAATGGTGCATCTTACGTTGCCTTCAGAGCAGAAGCTTCACAGCAATTCAAGACATTATCTGCGTAGACTGCAATGCTTTCTTTGGACTATACAATCATGGTACCCAGAGACACTTAAGTGAGATTGGTGGTGTAGAAATTTAAAAAATAAATGTTAAAAATTAAAAAAAAATAAATGTACCTTATGGACCAGTGTAACATAAAATAGCTCAAAGCGTTCTTGATCTTGTAAAACTGGCACTGTCATTTCAAACTTTATTCCAAACTTTATATTTGTTTGGATTTGTTCAGTTATTCAATTGTTACTCTTTTTACCCATAAGACACTCAATGCAGCTAACAGCATAAATAAACAGAAAAATTATTTAAAACAACAACAACAACAGTAGATCAGGGCAAATCTGAAGCTTCAAACTGAGTTAATAGAAATCCTTTGAGTCATGTGTGGAAGTTCATTGTTACTTTAAAAAGATTGAAGAAATCCACTTGAAGATTCATATCAAAGTAATCCTTTGATTGAATTGTTTTTGTGTCATATTTTGGAATTAAGTCTTTATAGACCCTACAGTTATAAGTATTGTACTCCACCCCAAATAAAAAGAAAAAGACATATTTAACTCCTCTCCTAAAAATAGATCTATGCCCAGCACAACTTCAGAGTTCTAAAGCTTGGAAATATAATGCAGAACCTTTTAAAAGTGTAAACATCTTCCCTGATTATTGTGTAGTACTTGGATTATTTTTAAAACTGTTTGTCAGTTATGCTTGGGCTGCCTGTTTGTAACTAAATAAAAGCTTGTTCTTTCAGTCTGGGGCACAGGAAAGCTGGACAGCCAGTCTGAAATCATTGCTTTTCACCAATGTTTGCTCTATGATATAGGATACAAGATCCAAGCGATGGTTCAGTTCAACAACTCATTTGAGGATACCATTGCCAATATATTTCACTAGTTTCATTCATGTGTCTTTGGTAATGTAATTGAATAATAGAATTGCAGAGAAAGAAAGAACCTTGGAGGTCTTCTAGTCCAGCCCCCTAAATAAAATAATAAAATAACTGAAGCACAAGAGATGTCAAAGCAAGCAAGTGGTATGGATGAGTGAATCCAGCTACATATGGTCTGTGTCATGCCATTCACCTGTCCAATGCAGTTCTTCCAACATATATATTTTTCAAACATATTTTATACTACTTTCTCTAATAAGCTGACATATCTGACTTACCTTTTTGTAAGACGTTTCACCTTCTTCTGAACTATTCAAAGTTTCCTGGATTGTTTTTGAAAAAACTTTCATGTATGGATCAGGCACTAACCTCCTTTTTTGGCCTTATCTTTCAATTCTAGAAACAGTCCAATTTGCTCAAATATGTTTGGGTATGAAATGATTTTCTGTTAATTCAGGAATCCCTTGGTACATGCTAATAGTTTGGACTCGAGTATCTGCAAGGCATCTGTTTAAATCTATTCCAGGCTTCAGTGCATATGGCTTTTCCATGTTCTTCATATTAAATATTTGATTTCTTCGCCTGTATGCACCTTCTCTTTGAAATGTATTCCCCTGCTTAATAATGCATTGTGTGTATAGACTTTATTTGTGCAGTCAGATGCGTGAAATTGACACC
>JANHZU010005030.1:49738-76812 GCA_032468055.1 Acrochordus granulatus | reverse complement strand
TGTTGCTGTCCATGGGGTTTTCTTGGCAGGGATACTGGAGTGGGTTGCCATTTCCTTCTCCAGTGGAGTCCTGTAACTCATTTTCCACTAGATGTCCAGGATCCCCAACATCTAGCACGGTCCTTGTGACAACCGAGCCGGTATGGATTTCTGTAATTTACTTCTCATCAGGAATTCTGGATGAATAGAAAGTTTGTTGCTTCTTTCAATGGTTGTAGCAATTAAAAAATACTTGTCTTATTGACTTGAAAATCCATCTGGGCCTGGGGCCTTACCTATTTTCATCTTTTTGATGGCATCTGTTATTTCAAAAGTAGTTATAGGAGTGTCTATAAGTTGTTTTTGTCCCTGTGAAAGGTTCAATAATTATTGTTTTGAAAGGTATTCATCTATTTTTTGTAAATCCACACCATTTTTCTTGTACAAATTTAACTAAAAGTTGTGAAATGACTTTTTAATAGAGTCATCTATTAATGTCTCATTTTCCTGGATTTTACCAATCATTGCCTTTTCTCTTTCTTTTCTTAACCTATATGCCAGCCATCTTCCTGATTTATTTGCAAACTCTAAATGTTTTTTGTTTCACATAATTCAATTTTGTTTCCAGTTCCTGAACAATTAATATAGATAATTGCTGGCATAATCATTTAGTTTGATATAAAATGTTAGAGTCTGTTGGTGCCATCTCTAAGTCAAATTCTTTCTTTTTAAATTCATCCAATATCCTTTGCATCTTTTCTTGTGTTTTCTTCTTTTCTAAACAATTGTGTTGGATAAAATAGCCTCTCATAACTGCTTTGCTCACTTCCCAAACAGTCATTAGATCTGTGCCTTTACCCAAGTTATTAAAATATTCATTCAATTTCTTTTTACAGTCTCTTTCTGTAAAATAGACTCATTCACTCTCCATCTGAACTGTGGAGTTCTTTTTCTAAGTATCAGAAGTACTAGATTATTCTGAAAAAAAAATTAGTCAAAATATCCACTTTTGAAATTTTATTAGCAAGGTTCTTAGAAATCCATATCATATTGATTCTTCAAAAGGATTTATGTCTTTTTGAAAAAAAGATATAGTCTCTAGCTACTCTCTTTTTCTGCCTCCAACAGTCAACAAATATTAAGTTATCCATCAGTTCAAAGAAGACATGTGGTAGTTTATCTTGTGATGAGTTTATCCCCTTACTTGATATTCTATCAAGAGTTGGTGAAATTATTCCATTCCAATAACCAAGTAAACACCAATTTTCATAAGTATAAGATGTTAGTTGTTCCAAAAGATTTTTTAAAAAATTCCATTTATCTTCATTTGGTATGTACCCTACCATTGTATTTGTCTCATTCAAATCCACTTCTAGTGGATTAGTAAACTACTAATTTAGGTTTAAGCTGAGATTTTACATATTGGACAATTCCAATTCTTTTGTGTGGTGCCACCAAAATAAATTCTCTTCCTACTCTTTTATTGACCAAATACTTTCTGTCATCTATTTTGATATGTGTTTCTTCTAAACAAATTATATGCAAATTTAATTTTGCCATAGGCCCCATTAATATTCCATTTTTATTTATTATTTATTTATACTCTATTTTAGTTTTTTATTTTAAAAAGATGATGTGCAACTGCTCCTTCCATCCTTTCTTATTTTTCAGAGTCTACTAACTAATTTTGATCTGGGTCTGTAACCCTTGCTTCCTGTGTCTGGTCCACAATCAGTTTAGATTTGAAAAGAAAATATTCTGTCCAGTTCAATCTGAAATTTCTTTCTTGGTACATGAAGATCATCCCTTCCAGTTTATCCTAACAGAATGGAATTTTTCTTTTTTTAGACAATCAGTCAGGAAGGCATAAGCTTATCTTTTCATCAAAATTCTAATTGGGATTTCCTTCAAAACAATTATGTCTACATTATCAATCTTCAATTTAGTCTTAAAATGACAATTCAGGACTTGATTTCTTATTCTCTTCTTTACAAAATGGACCAGCACATCTCTTGAAACTTTCCTAAGCAGAACAAATTGGGAATTTCTTCTATAAACTTTGTACACTTCACCAAATCTTTTTTACCTTGATATATATTATTGTGCAAATGGCTTAGGCCACCATTAGATTAGTTGTTTTAGCAATGGTATAATGACCATATATAATTGACTCAGTCTCTTTATTAGAATACAACCAGAAAATACAGGAAATTTGTATGCAGAATTCAAAAACAGGAAAAAGCAGAAATAACATTCTCCATAGGTTAAAATGGCAAGTATGTAATGTTACTTCCCCTTACACTTGAGCAACAGCATGCACCTGATTCTCATATAACTAAATGGAATGGAACCCTAAGTACTGTCACTGCAAACACTTGTATGTGTGCTAGTATTTCATGCCAAAATGACTGCTGTGCAAAAAGGTCTATTACACCAGGTTTGTGTAAGACATGCTTGAGCATTACGTACAGTACATACACATGTTGTATGAGTGTAATTAATTGGAAGCTTGCCAATAAGACCAACCTTCAATCACATCATTCCAATCAAAATGGCAAAAATCACAGAATTTAACAAACATAAAATCATATTTTTGCATTAGCAAGGCCACTCTCAAAGGGAAATCAACAAACAAACTGGATATTCAACATGTGGTATTCAAGCTGTTATGAAGTAATTTGAGGAATCAGAGGAGGCAAGGACAAAAAAAAGGACTGGAAGGCCAAGGAAACTTTCAAATTCTGATGAGAAGTACTTCAGAGTTTCTTGTTTGAGAGATTGGAGGAAGTCTCAATCTGGTTCAGAATCTGGCAGGATGCCAAGTTGACCCTTCTACAGTCCAAAGAAGCTTGATAAGGAATGGTCTTTGTGGAAGAGTAGCAGCCAAGAAACCAGATTTGCAGAAGGGGAACAGGGTGAAATGCTAAGATATGTAAAAGCTCACAAAGATTACACTGAGGATCAAGGGAAAAAAGTATTAAGGAGTGCGGAATACAAGTTTGAAATTTTTAGTCCAATCATTTTATTTTTCAGTATGATAATAATCCCATAAAAATATGGTGAGACATAATTTACAGAAACACATACCAGCTCGGTTGTAGCCCAGGTCAACAAAGACCATACTAGATGTTGGAGTTCCTGGACATCTGGTGAAAAATGGACTACAGGATTCTGGAGAAGGAAATGGCAACCCCCTCCAGTATCCTTGCCAAGAAAACCCCATGGACAACGGCTAAAAGATAAGATGCTGAAAGATGAGCCCTCAGATCAGAAGGTATTCAAAATGCTACTGGGGAAGAGCAGAAGGCAATTACAAGTAGCTCCAGAAAGAGTGAAGTGGCTGGGCCAAAGCTGAAAGGATGCTCAGCTGTGGATGTGCCTGGGGATGAAAGAAAGTCCAGTACTCTACACAACAATGTCGTATAGGAACCTGGAATATAAGATCTATGAATCAATGTAAGCTGAATGTGGATGAGATGCCAAGATTGAACATCGACATCTTGGGAATCAGTGAATCAAAATGAATGGGAATGAACAAATTTAATTCAGTGACCACTATATCTACTACTGTGGACAAGAATCCCTTACAAGAAATGGACTAGCCATCATAGTCAATAAAAGAGTGAGAAAAGCAGTACTTGGATACAATCTCCAAAATGACAGAATGATCTTGGTTAAGATCCAAAATCAAACCATTCAATATCACAGTAAACCAAGTATATGTCACAAACAATAATTCCAAAGAGGCTGAAATTGACCCATTCTATGAAGGCCGACAATACCTTCAAGAACTCACACCAAAAAGAGATGTCGTTTCATCAGAGGGGATTGTAATGCTAAAGTAGGAAGTCAAAAGGTAACCAGAATAACAGGCAATTTTGGACTTGTGTACAAAATGAAGCAAGGCAAAGGCTAGCAGAATTTTGTCAAGAGAGCAAACTGGTTATGACAAATACTCTTTTCCAACTACCCAAGAGGCAACTCTACATATGGACATCACCACATGGTCAATACTGAAATCAGATTGATTATATTTATTACAGCCAAAGATGGAGAAGCTGTATACAGTCAGTAAAAAGAAGATCTGGAGCTGACTGTGGCTCAGATCATGAGCTTCTTATTGCAAAATTTAGGCTTAAATTGAAGAGAGTAGGGAAAACCACTAGGCCATTCTGGTATAACCTCAATGCTATCCCTTAGGAATATACAGTGGAATAGATTTAAGTGATTAAATCTGGCAGACAGAGTGCCTGAAGAACTATGGACAGAGGTATGTAACATTGTATAAGAGGTAGCTACTAAAACCATCCCATAACATAAATATAAGAAAGCAAAGTGGCTGTCTGATGAGGCTTTACAAACAGCTGAGGAAAGAAGGAAAGCAAAAGGCAAGGGAGAAAGGGAAAGATATACCCAACTGAATGCTGATTTCCAGAGAATAGCAAGGAGAGATAAAAACACCTTCTTAAATGAACAATGCAAATAAATAGAGGAAAACAGTAGATTGGGAAAGACTAGAGATCTCTTCAAGAAAATTGGAGATATTAAGGGAATATTTCATGCAACAAAGGGCATGATATAAGACAAAAATAGTAGGGATCTAACAAAAGCAGAAGAGATTAAGAAGAGGTGGCAAGAATACACAGAAGACCTTTACAGGAAAGATCTAAATGTCCCTGATAACCACTATGATGTGGTTGCTGACCTAGAGCCAGACATCCTGGAGTGTGAAATCAAGTAGGCATTAAGAAACATAACTAACAACAAAGTTAGTGGAGGTGACAGTATTCCAGCTGAACTATTTAAAATTCTAAATAGTTAAAGTGCTGTACTCAATATGCTAGCAAATTTGGAAAGTTCAACAACTGCCACAGGTTTGGAAAAGGTCAATTTATTTTCTAATCCCAAAGAAGGGCATTACCAAACAATATTCAAATTATCATATAATTGTACTCATTTCACATGCTACCAAGTTTATTACAAACTAGACTTCAGCAGAATGTGAACCAATAACTACCAGATGTACAAGCTGGATTTTGAAGAGGCAGAATAACTAGAGATCAAGTTGCCAAACATTTGCTGGATTATGGAAAAAGCAAGGGAGTTCCAGAAAAACATCTACTTTTACTGCATTGACCATGCTAAAGCTCTCAATTGTATGTATCACAACAAACTGTGGCAAATTCTTAAAGTGATGGGAGCACCAGACCACCTTCCTATCTAAACCTGTATCCTAGTGAAGAAGCAACAGTTAGAACTGGACATGGAACGACGGATTGGTTCCAAATTGGGAAAGGAATACCACAAGGCTGCATATTGTCACCCTGCATATTGTCACCCTGCTTATTTAACTTATATGCAGAGTACATCATGCAAAATGCTTGGCTGGATGAATCACCCGTTGGAATTAAGATTGCTGGGAGAAATATCATCAACCTCAGATATGCAGACGATACCACTCTAATGGCAGAAATTGAAGAGGAACTAAAGAGCTTCTTGATGAGGGTGAAAGAAGAAAGTGCAAAAGCTAGCTTTAAACTCAACATTAAAAAACTAATCATGGCATCTGATCCCATCACTTCCTGGCAAAAATAATTTCAGATTTTACCTTCTTGGGCTCCAAAATCACTGCATGTGGTGACTGCAGCCATGAAATTAAAGAGGCTTGCTCCTTGGATGGAAAGCCATGGCAAACCTAGACAGCACATTAAAAAGCAGAGACTTCCAATAAAGGTCCATATAGTCAAAGCTATAGTTTCCCCAATAGTAATGCATGGCTGTGAGAGGTGAACCATAAGCAAGGCTGAGTATCAAAGAACTGATGCCTTCAAACAGTGGTGCTGGAGAAGACTCTTGGGAGTCCTTTGGACTGCAAGGGGATCATATCAATCATTCTTAATGGAAATCTACCCTGATTGTTCATTGGAAGGACAGATACTGAAGTGGTCAAATACTTTGGCCACTTAATATGAAGAAAAGACTCATTAGAAAAGACCATGATGCTGGGAAACATTGAAGGAAAAAGGAAAAGGTATGGCAGTGGATGAGATGTTTAGATAGGTGGATGAGATGTTTAGATAGCATTGTAGATGCAATGGGCATGGATTTGGGTGGACTCCAGTGGGCAATGCAGGACAGGGAGGCCTGGCATGCTGCGGTCCATGGGGTCACAAAAAGTCAGACACAACTGAGTGATTAACAAACAACAATGATCTCAGGCACACCACTACTCCAGTGAAATCATATTTAGTGAGGAGAACACTGACAGTCATGGACTGGCCTCCACAGAGTCCAGACCTGAATATTATAAGGAAATGGTATCTGGTAAGAATCTGTTAGATACATAATACAGGTAGTGCTCACTTACCAACTGAGTTGTTTAACAACTATTCAAAGTTATGAAGTTTTCAAAAAACAACTTTGTAAATAATCCTTGCATTTATGACCATCACAGTGGTCATGGTCATGTGACCATTTGTGTACTTCACAACCAGCTTCTAACAAGCAGAGTTATGGAGATTGTGGAAGTAAAATCTCAAGATGTCACATGATATCTCACTTAAGGAGTGAACATGAAGTGACATTATTAGCCTGTCATGGTCTTATGACTTTCAACTTAGCGAGCATACTGCTTAGCAACAGAGTTGCCAGTCCTAATTGTGGTATTAAAAATGTTAGATACTATGAAGGTTTGAGATGGAACCAAGGACTTTTCTTGTGATTACTGGGGAAGCTAAGTGCAGCCTCTGTAGATACAGCATCAGACAGCCTACCACCACGACTGTTTCATTTTATATTCAGTATGATGAAATCTTTCACCCTATTTATTCCACATTTAAATGTGTTAGTATGTTGTAAGAAAAAAAGGGGGGGCATGGAGCACTTTAAAAATTAACAAATTATAATATGGTAACAAAAGCTTATGTCTTCATAAATTTGATCTTTGAGGTGTCTAGAGAAAACTTTTTCTTTTTAACATTCTGACTGGCTTAATAAAGCTCCTGTGTATTCTAGAAATAATAAATATTTAAACTTTAATTAAGTCAGTGTGACATTATCTTCCAATAGCTACAAAGAGAATGCATAGTCCTCTCCCTCAGAAAAATTCCAAATTAGGAAACCTAAGAGATCAAGACCCTTCCTTGCATTCCATCCTCTATCATAACAATCCTTCTGTGGAAGAAAGCCTTTGGTTTTCCCTTTTCATTACCTTATTTAAACTGATGCTTTGTCTCTCTGTTCTCCAATGGAATGTTTTTAAAAATATTTTTCCGTTGCTGCTTAACTCCCTTTTCTTATTGACTTCCCTCTTTTCATTCTATCTCCCACTCTTTCTCTATTAAATGTAATGCCAGCACTGTGAGTGGAGAACTGCATCTGAATGTTAAAAGACTCTTGTAGACTTTTCTAACTACCTGCAGAGAAAGAGACAGAGGGAGGGAGGGAAGAACATTTATGAAAGCATGATTGGGATTTTTATATGTGCCAATCTGCTTTGTGCTCTATTCCAAGGGGCTATGATCTGCTTATTAGGTATCTATGACCAAGACTATTTAATGTGATACTTGATTAAAACTCTGCTCAGACAGTAAAGCTCTGATGTATTAACAATTTCTTTGGTGATGGGGCATCTTGTTTTCTCCTTCTCTCCCCCCCCACCCCATCTGTCCTTTTCTACAAAATCTAAAATAGTGGGATTTATCCAAGCGAAAACATTACATGCAGGCATTTGGAAAGAATGGTCATGGATAATAAGCATCTTTTTATATATTTATTTATACACATATACACACACATACAGAGACTCAGAGAGCAAAAGATAATGATTGTGCTGTCATCAGTATATTAGCTCATGTAATAATGAGCTGTATATATAGACATTATTAATCAGGCATTACAAAGGATATGAGCATGCCTATCAACAATGGAGCATCCCGACTGATGTTTTAAACAGAATGGAGTTGCACATGCTCAATAACTTAGACCCAGGATTCAACAAATCTGACTTCTGGGAAAGAAGTGGCAAACGGAAGACAGCTCTGCTAAAAGAGGAGCCAACAGTAATGGAATGTATGAATGACCATGGGGAAAGAGAGGAAGAGAATAGTGCCTAGGAAACAATCAGACAAGAGAGGCAGAAGCCCACAGTGATTTGATGGTCAGAGAAAGAAACTTAGGGAGAACCTATCCTGATGGATCAAGCAGTTAAAAGTGGTGTCAGGAAGTTTGTCCCTTCAGATTTTCAAGATTCTGCTACCACAGTGATAGAGATAGGATTATTTAATCAAGGCTGGGACTGAGCAAAACAGAATAAAGGAGAGTTTTTACTTCCTTTGATTGAAAATTAAATTTCTATTCATGCAACCTAAATTGCATTTTTTTGTTTTGTTTCATTTTGTTTTTTGTGTCCACATTATTTTTGTGTCCACATTATTATTTTAATGAAATTAAATGAAAATTAATTTCATCTAATTTGCAAAAATCAGCTTCTCTTCCAAGACATTTTTATAGTACTGGTACCAAGACTGATACCCTCCACTCTGTACCAGTGCATTTATTTTCTGTTTCCTGAATGAAGAGCCTTCCAGATGTAAATTTAATTATCTTACTTTCAGCCTTCTTTACTATTCCTTACAGATCTTTTATGGATTTGTTTTTTTCTTAGAATATTAGCATTTCCACCTAAGTCTATATCATCTATAAACTTGATCAGAAATCTGAGATATGCAGAGGTTAGGATCCAAAGCTTGAACATCCTTTGGAGCAGGCATGAGCATGCATGCTGAATCTGTGAGCACTTTCTTAAATAAATTGTGTGTTTTATTTCTTGGGCTTAAATAACAGTCACAAAAACCTAGGAAACATATAACTGAGTTAAGGAGGCATCAGTAGTATATCTATTACTGATTCTTGTCACACCTTATCTGAAGGAAGGGAAAAATTCTTGTTTGAATAATTTCTTTGCACCCTGTACTCTGTCTTGAGTGTACTAATATGGGACATAACTATGGCTGTACAATGAGATATTGGTACAGATAGCAGGCAGATGAGGCTCATAAAGTTAGTCCTTTAACAGGGGAAAGGGAAGAGTAATGCTTTATTAGATCCTGCAGCTATTTTGTATAGCAACTCAGAAATATGCAGGACCAATCATGAATGAGAATGTTTTGTATGTAACATATATATTAGTGGGAAAGAATTGATAGTACAAATGCTTTATTATATATTACAGGCATGGATTTATTGAAAGAAGGAAAGTTATAAATTACTCTGTCATTTTAGTTGCAGAAAAACTTGGTATGGTGAGGATCAAACATGAAAATGGAGAGGTCAAAAAGAAAAAAATGGTAGATAAAAATACAATTAGCACGCTATCACCTGCTTGGTTTACTTCTATGATATAATTGATTTCAAATCTGTTCTGCAGCTGCTTTTACTGCTGATTATACTTGTGAACCATGATAAGACTGTAGCTGATTTGGCAGTCAGTTCTGTGTCTTAACTAATCTGAAAAAAAATAATTATTCCCTAAAACCAGAAGGATCTAATTTGTTTTTATTGCATTTATTCCCAAACAACCAAAGATCATAGAAAAGAAAGAGCCATTTAGACTACAAGTAAAACATCCTGCTCATTTTTGGAATTTAAATTACAGAATCGCACACCAATGGTTGTCTAGCCTCTCCTGAACATATCCAATGAAGAAGAATCCACCATGCATAGTGACATACCCAAGAGAGTTAAAGCAAGATAATCTTGAGTTTCTTCCTCACCCCTTCCTGTGTTTCCAGGATAAAATTATATTTCTGTGAAAGTTACCACATATTTTCTGCAAAACAATCCCAGCACTAATCTGCTACTACCAAATATATAAAGAAGGCTGGATAATTGGCAAGATATACCAGACTACTTTACTTGTCTCCTGAGAAATCTGTATGCAGGTCAAGAACCAGACATGAAACAATGGATTGGTTCAAAATTAAGAAAGGAGTATGACAAAGCTGTATATTGTCACTTTGCTTATTTAACTTATATGCAGAGTACATCATGCGAAATTCTAGATTGGGTGAATCACAAGCTGGAATTAAGACTGACAGGAGAAATATCAACAACCTCAGATATAATCACTCTGATGGCAGAAAGTTAAGAGGAACTAAAGAGCTTCTTGATGAGGGTGAAAGAGGAGAGTGCAAAAGCTGGTTTGAACTGAACATTCAAAAAACTAAGATCATGGCAACCATTCCCATCACTTCCTGGCAAATAGAAGGGGAAGAAATGGAAGCATTGATCGATTTTACCTTCCTAGGCTCCAAGATCACTGCAGATGATGACTGCAACCATGAAATTAAATGATGCTTGCTCTTTGGGAGGAAAACTATGGCAAACCTAGGTTTAAAAAGCAGAGACATCATGTTGACAACCAACATCTATATAACAAAACTATTGTTCTCCCAGTAGTAACATATGGCTGTGAGAGTTGGACCATAAGGAAAGCTGAATGGTAAAGAACTGATGCCTTTGAATTGTTGTGCTGGAGAAGACTCTTGAGACTCCCTCGGACTGCAAGGAGTTCAAACCAGTCAGTCCTAATGGAAATCAACCCTGATTGTTCATTGGAAGGACAGATACTGAAGCTGAAGCTCAAATACTTTGGCTGCCTAATGCGAAGAAAGGACTTATTAGAAAAGACCATGATTCTGGGAAAGACTGAAGGCAAAAGGAGAAGGGGACAGCAGAGGATGAAGTGGCTTTGAGGTCTGCTCCTCCTAGTGGTGCTGCTGGATACTGCCTGTCCATTTGGGCAGTGCTTAGCTGAACACAGACCAAACCAATGTCTGGCTCAAGTGACAAGATGGTCAGTCATTTTTTTTTGTCACAACCAAATGGATCAACATCCACATACATCAATTAATGCTAGGGTATCCTCTGGAGGCAATGCATGCCAGCCTCACTTGACTGCCATGACAAGTAGATTAAAGCAACTGGTTCAAGGGTGAAACTGGCTAAAGAAGCTAGCCCAAAAAGCAACAACATCACAGCTATGCAGAGCCACACTGAACATTGGCACTCTTACTGGACATAGCTGTGATCTTTCAGAGGTATAAGGTAGACATCGCATGTATACAAGAGACACAATGGAAAGGTCATATCATGCAATATTGGCAAAGGGCTATAAACTCATTTATCATAGTACATCCAAATACAAATGAGTAATTATAAGTGCAAACTTGAAAAACAACATTGATGAACTGCACCGGCACTCCAATCATTTCATGTCAACTGTCATCAACACTGCTGCCTACTGATTGCATGTCTTCTCAGCCTATGCCCCACAAACTGGTTGCGATAAGGAAGAGAAAGAATAGTTTTGGACAGAGTGACAAGATCTCATTGTATGAGCTTGCCCACAGGAAGACTTGTTGCTACTTTGTGGCAACTTAAATGGACATGCACAAAAAAGCTATAATTGCCATGGGAGAAATGGATATGGCACATGAAATAATGATGGGCGGTAAACTCTAGACTTTGCTGAAGCAAATGACTTCATCATTATCAACACATTTTTCAAAAGGCGTGACAGCCATCTGGTCACCTATGTTAGTGATGACTGCAACAGCCAGACTGATTTCATCTTAACATGATGACACAGTTTTTCCATCATCAAAGTTATACCATCAGATTGCCTTGCCCTGCAACATAAGATACTTGTTGCCAATATGAAGATCAGCTTATGTGGAAAAGGTAGCGGCAGGATGACAGGTCCAAAGAAAATCAAGTGATGAAAGCTATGCAACCAAAAGGCAGCTGTCATCAACTACATCATCTTTCCCTAAACGCTGCAAGCTTGATCGATGCCACATGGACTGCACTTCAAGAGTCTATTGTCACTGCTGCAAGAACAAACCTAGACATTACAAGATCAGGCCTTCATTGAACTGATAAGCAAGCATGGCTTTGCACTGAACAAGTGCAGCAAAAAGTATGGGAAAAGAAGGTGGCCTATAAGACAAAAGAAAATTGGCAAAATTACATCACTGGAAGAAGAGTGGCAAAGAAAATTGTCACCCAGGTCAGAGCTGAACATTACTGGGACTTATACAAATAATTGGACATGGAAGAATGCAAGAAAAACATCTATAGATTATCAAAAACACACACCAAGGAAGGACATGATATTAAGTACTATGTATGTGTGAAAGATAGGGATGGATGGCAACGACAGGACAAGCACAAAATTCTGAAATTCTAGTAACAGCACTTTAATGAAATATCTAACATCAAATTCCCACACCTGCCTATGCCTGATGGCTTGCCCAACACTGGTACAGTCCCACTCATCATGCTGGAAGAAGTTACCAAAGTTATCTACAGCATGAAGAATTCAAAAATTCCAGGTCTGAATGATCTACCAGCAGACATTTAGAAGATGGAGGAACTTAGTGGCAAAGCAGCAACTGGCTAACAAATTTCTTCAATGCAATTGTGGATTCTGGTCATGGCCTGCTCACTGGGCCATGAGCAGTCCCACTCTTCAAGAATAAAGGCAATCTGGCAGATTGCTCAATCTATCAACCAATAAGCCTCCTATCGCAGACAATGAAAATTTTTGAGTGGATCATCGACCAGCACCTCCATGACACAGTAAAAATCAGTACCTATCAATGCAGCTTTTTTAAAGGCTCTAGAACTACTAATGCCATCTTTGCAGTCCACATGCTTATGGAGAAACACCAAGAAAAGGGGAAGTCGTTACATTTGGCTTTCCTTGACCTTGAAAAAGCCTTTGAGTGTGTTCCATTTCAACTAATTTTTATGTGTTATGTGACCATGGTGTGCCTAAACAACCAATAATTTGAGTCCAGATGTTGTATACAAATATCAGCAGTCATGTGAGATGTGCTGTTGGTTTTTCTGACAGATTTCCTGTGAAAATTGGTGTTCATCAAGGTTCCGCATTATCATCATTGCTGTTCATTCTTGTCATGGATATTATCACAAAAGACATACCACATGGCATTCCCTGGAACTTGCTCTATGCTGATGATGTCATGCTCACAATTACCACCAGAAAAAAACTGCAGCGGCATGTGCAGATGTGGTACAACCACTTCTGCCAATTTGGCCCATGTCTCAACATCAAAATAACTGAATATTTGGAGTCCAGCCCAAGCACCACCACCAAACAAGTCACTGGTGAAAATCTAATTAAGACCACTTCCTTCTTTTATTTAGGATCTTATCTACAAAGTGATGGCAGAATCATTGATGAAGTGCATGCAAGAGTGAACAAAGCTTGATTATAGTGGAAGGAGATCACTGGTGTGTTCTGTGATCAACGCATGCCAATCCATATAAAATCAAAAGTATGTAAAACAACAGTATGCCTCGCAGTTCTATATAGTGCTGAATGCTGGCCATTCACCAAATGTGTTGAGTGCACTTTACATGCCACAGAGATGTGCATGCTGTGTTGGTCATTATACATTTCTCTCCTTGACTATGTCAGCAATAATATAGTTCAGAAGCAAATGTGAGAGAAATGCCTACAGTGGTATGGCCATGTGTTCTATGACCCACACTGTTGCCTGTATCACCTTCCAAGGGTAACAAGAATAAATTGAGCTGATTTGGGGGAAAGAAGATATAGTTCTGGGCACTTTTAATTTCCATGTTGTTTATGCTTTTACGTATTTAAAAGCTAGCCACTCTCAAACAAAATGTACAATAATTCCTTTCTCTTTCTTTTCCTAAAAAAATGCTTAGCATCCTTCACCAATCTGAGCTTTAGATTTTGAGACAGGCTTTCTGCACTCTCCCTTAAGCAGCTGGCTTTCCTTCCAAGTGAACTAGCTAAATGAACACATGGACAATCACATAACCCCAGAGAAGAAAACGTTACTCTTCAATAAACCAGAATTTATCATTCTCTAAAGGTTTTCAGCATTTTTTTAATAGAGTAGATTCTTAGTCACTTTAGGAAGTTTAGAAAGTAAACATGCTGCTGTTTGTTCCCTTCATAGATTTTTTTTCTGGAAACAATAACTAACTAAACTTGTTGCAAGCTGTCCATCTCACTATGAATCCACTGTAATGAGATCCCCAATTTCCCACCATCCCCCTATATTCTTGTTTAATTCCTATCAACTCTTGGGAAATCACTTTGTAGCTCTATACGTTATCTCTGGTGCATCATCTGCCCTTTGGGGCCTTACCTATGCACATTTACAGTCACAATTTTGTTCTTAGGTCTTCTCTCTTCTTTTTGTCAGAATGCTTCTACCTTATTGTATCTTCCTATTCTTTCTTTAAAAATCACCTTAAGTTAACTTTACCAATTGTTGAGTTTTTACCATTCTAATTAATTATAAATTAACATAAAAAGCATTAGGAAACCATCTGCAGAAACTGTAGGACTTCTCTCATCATATCCTCATCCATTTTATTCTATATGATATTTGTGATATAAAAAGTTCCATCAGCAAACCTAACACAAGCATTATTTGTGTGTATTCCATTTACATTATTTACACTTACTTTGTGCTATCTATTTTTGTTTTTTCCAGATTGCCACTCTTCTCCTCCTTACCATGCAGAATTAGGCAGATCCTTCCTTCCACCCCTTTCCCCCAGTCAAACAATGGCATTTCAACACAAAGCCATTTGCCATCTTTATATTTTAAGAAAATTTCTGGAAGTGTTTCAGGGTCAGAAACATTCAGGAGAATAAAAATGGCAAGTTCTTAGAACCAGTACTTTATTTTGAAAAACCTCTTCTACCCATTCCTTTAAAAAAAAATTAAATAAAGGATCTATAAAACCTTAGCAGGTTAGTCTACTGGTTCAAGTAGATTTGTCTACAGATTCAGCAGCACCATCATAGGTCCTGCCTTGATGTGCTTGATGTGATTTACAGCTTTGATTCTGTGTAATTCCGTGAAAAAAACACAGAAGTCCAGATCTGCTTACAGAAAGACTAACAAGGCAGAGCTGACTAATAAGTGTAGCAAAAGCCTCTTAAACAGTCCATAAAAATTAATGACCTAGCCTCTTATTAGATGTCTAATAATCTGCATTTGATGGATAAAAAGGTCAGCACAACAAGAGGAAGAGTTAGTAGGGCTACCATGTAAGATTTTATATATTTTAATCTCTATTTAAGAGACATATCAGTATATCAGCTTTTTATGAAGAAAAAACCGTGAGCTTGCAATAGTTCTAAGTGTTGTATAAACTCCATTTAGGAGTACCTGCTGATTTGAAAGATCTTTGTCTTTGAGCTCTGAAGTGGTATTTTTTCCCCTCTAATGTGCATTGTGTAGAACATGAATGCTGCATTTTACAGATTCTTCCCATCACCATCCTATGCTTTTTTGATCTAGTACTCTGCAATAACTTTATTCCCAACTTCAGATACTTTCACAGATAAAAGATTCCAAAAATGCTTTTAGGAACATAAAAGCAATTGTCACAGGGGAATTGAAGGTTTCTATAAAGGGGAATAGGGCAAACAGATAGCTGCCAGATTTGAAGCTCAGGAATTAGAATTAACTCTGACTTTCTTCTCTGTAAAATTGGTCAGGTTATTTCTGCAATTTGTTGCATTGAATAATGACTGCAAATGGCATACTGTGGTTTGTTCTAATCTGGTGTTCTCCAAGAGTATTGGACGTAGTTGGCCCATTACAACAAAGCTGCTGAATATCAACTCTTTTCTGAATTGCTGCAATTGTACAGGAGGTCAATTACTTAAAACACACAAGCACCCACTATACATACCTGGCTCTCCACAGGCATTCACAGGCTGAGATAAATCTTGCCAGAACCTGCTTTGCAAGCCTTCCACTGGAGTCTGCAAGGATGGCATTTTAACCTCTACATGCTTTCATTAGGGAAGCATTAAATAGCAAAAGCACACTCTCTTTGCAAAGAGACTGCTACTGCTTTAAATGCCCTTCACTTACCATCCACTGAGAAAAACATGAATACTCCTAGGATCATGCACTTATAGAGTTTAAGGGTTGAAAGGTAACTTTAAAATCAAGTCCATACCTTGTCCATAGGAATATACCATTTAGCATCCCTTAGAGATGGCTTTCCAGTCTGTCTAAACACCCTCATTTAAAAAGTATTCATGTGAGATTTGGGGACTGGAGGGATGTGACTGATATTATAAAAAACATCAGGTATTATGCTTCATATAATTTAGACTTGTCCAACAATATATTTGTTTGGGTTTCAAATCATAGTATATATTAATATAACTTTAGAAATAAATTTTGTAGTTAAAGACATAAATGTGATGCTGAACTACAGTTCTCAAACATAGAATTTGTGATTTCATGAAGAGCTTTGGCTTACCAAGGCTGGTGTGTAGCAAAGAGGATGATTTTACATAAAGAAACATATCACCCTAATATGAAGAATAGATTTAGAAGATATGAATGTGCTATCTATTTCAGAAAAGCCTTGAAGTCCAAAATATGAAAAGATGAACTGATAAATTTCTTTATGTCCTAGATTTAATGATATACTAAGGATTGAATTTAATATTAAGTAGATGTTATAATGGACATTATGCTAAATATATTAAATGCCTCCACTGTGCTATGGTTGTGGGGCTTGTGTGCTCCAAAGAAGAGCTATGCCAGAGGTTCAACCATACCAGAAAGATCTCATCAGAGGAGCCAGACAAAGTGTGTCTTCCTCCCATAAAAATTATGAAATGTAATTTACAAAAATCCATACCAGTTCGGTTGTCACCCAGGTTAACAAGAACCATACTAGATGTTGTTTGGGTTTCATATCTGGTGAAAAATGGGCTACAGGACTCCACTTAAGGAGGAATTGGCAACCCATTCCAATATCCTTGCTAAGAAAACCCCATGGACAGTAACAAAAGTCTGAAAGATAGGTTGCCAGAAGATGAGCATCTTAGATCAGAAGGAATTATAAGTAGCTCCAGAAAGAGTGAAATGACTGGGCCAAAGTTGAAAGGATTCTCAGCTGTGGATATGACTGGAGGTGAAAGAAAAGGACAATGTTATAAAGAACAATATTGCATTGGAACCTAGAATGTAAGATCCATGAATCAAGGTAAGCTGGATGTGGTCAAACATGATTGAACATTGACATGTTGGGAATCAGTGAACTAAAATGGGAATGGATGAATTTAATTCAGATGATCACTATATTTACTACTGTGGACAAGAATCCTTTAAGAGAAATAGAGCTGTCCTCATAGTCAATAAAAGAGAAAGAAAAGCAGTACTGTACTAGTGTACATTCTCAAAAATGACAGAATGATCTCAGTTCGAAACCAAGGCAAACCATTCAACATCAAAATAATCCAAGTCTATGCCCCAACCACTGATGCTGAAGAGGCTGATGTTGCCCAGTTCTATGAAGGCCTACAACACCTTCTAGAACTCACATTAAAAAAATATGTCTTTTTCATTACAGGGGATTGGAATGTCAATTTTGTAAGAAGTCAAAAGATAACTGGAATAACAGGCAAGCTTGGCCTTGGAGTACAAAATGAAGCAGGGCAAAGGAGAGATAAGAAGGCCTTCTTAAATGAGCAATGCAATGAAATAGAGGAAAAAATAGACTGGGGAAGACTAGAGATCTCTTCAAGAAAATCAGAGATATCAAGGTAATGTTTTGTGCAAAGATGAGTATGTAAAGGACAAAAATGGTAGGGATCTAACAGAAGTGAAGAGATTAAGAAGAGATGATAAGAATATACAGAATACCTATATAGGTAAGATCTAAATGATAACCATAATGTTGTGATCGCTGACCTAGAGCCAGATATCCTGGAGTGTGATGTCAAGCAGGATTTAGGAAACATTACTAACAACAAAGCTAGTGGAGGTAATGGTATTCCAGCTGAACTATTTAAAAGCCAAAAAGATAATGCTGTTAAAGTGCTGCACTCAATATGCCAGCAAATCTGAAAAACTCAGCAATGGCCACAAGTTTGGAAAAGGCCAGTTTATGTTCCAATTCCAAAGAACGGCAATGCCAAAGAATGTTCAAACTATTGTACAATTGCACTCATTTCACATGCTAGCAAGTTTATGCTCAAAATACTACAACTTCAGACTTCAGCAGTATGTGAACCAAGAACCACCAGATGTACAATCTGGGTTTCAAAGAAGCGGAGGAATTAGAGATCAAATTGTCAACATTTGCTAGATCATGGAGAAAGCAAAGGAGTTCCAGAAAATCATCTACTTCTGCTTCATTGAATATGCTAAAGCTTTTGATTGTCTGGATCACCACAAACTGTGGCAAATTCTTAAAAAGATGGGAGTACCAGACCACCTTACTTATTTTATGAGAAACTTGTATGCTAGTCAAGAAGCAACATTTAGAACTGGACATGGAACAATGGAGTGGTTCAAAATTGGGAAAGGATTATGACAAGGCTGCATATTGTTGCTCTGATTATTTAACTTATATGCAGAGTACATCACACAAAATGCCACATTGGATAAATCACCAGCTGGAATTAAAATTGCTGGGAGAAATATCAAGAATCTCAGATATGCAGACAATACCACTCTAATGGTAGAAAGTGGAGAGGAACTAAAGAGTCTCTCGATGAGAAAGAAAGAGGAGAGTGCAGAAGCTGGCTTGAAAAAGCAAAGAACATAACAACCAGTACCATCAGCTCCTGGCAAATAGAAGGGGAAGAAATAGAAGCAGTAGCAGATTTTACCTTCTTGGGCTCCAAGATCACTGCAGAAGGTGACAGCAGCCATGAAATTAAAAGATGCCTGCTCCTTGGGAGGAAAGCTATGGCAAACCTAGACAGCATAGTAAAAAGCAGAGACATCACCTTGGCAACAAAGACCTGTTTTGTCAAAGTTATGGTTTTCTTTGTAGTAATGTATGACTGTGAGAGTTGGACCAAAAGGAAGACTGAGAATCAGAGAATTGAAGGGACTCTTGAGAGTCTCTTGGACTGCAAGGAGATCAAACCAGTCAATTCCTACAGGAAATCAACCCTGATTGTTCACTGGAAGGACAGATACTGAAGCTCAAGCACTTTGGCCACATAATGCGAAGAGAGGACTCATTAGAAAAGACTGTGATGCTGGAAAGATTGAAGGCAAAAGGAGAAGCAGATGGGAGAGGATGAGATGGTTAGTTAGCATAGTAAGTGCAATGGGTGTGGATTTGGATTGACTCCAGGAGACAGTGCAGGACAGGAAGGCCTGGCATGCTGCAGTCCATGGGGTTGCAAAGAGTCATACATGAGTGTGTGACTGAACAACAACAATATTAAATGGATATCATAAGGTTTTTTTCTCTTTTTAATTAGGACCTCTCTTTTTTTACATTTAGTTTTTAATTACTGTAACATTTTTCCCTCGATATAAACCTAGGGAAAGAATGTGCTGGTTTTGTACTGTATTCAACAGTATCTCCCAAAGTGGTCTTTTCCGTTGCTGAACAGTTTTTAACCAGAATTTTCCAAATGAAATATATTGTACTTCTTTGTAATTTAAAACTACTGTTTGTCTTATGTTGACTTCTGGAACAATCCTGAAAAGTTCTATGCTGTAGAAGACTACATGACAATTTTTTCAGATAGTTGAAGATACCATCCTCTCTGCAAACTTCCTTTCTCCATATGGCATGACTCCAATTATTTGAAACAAGATTTTCCTTACAGACACCTCATCACCTAAAGTTACTCTCCATAAGGCACACTCTAGTTTGTCAATGTCATTCTTAAAGTGTGCTGCCCAAAATTGGAATCAATGTTTTAGGTGCAGCCTGACCAATACAGAATACAGAGAAACAATGGCTTTTTGTCATCTTGATAGTATTCTGTTGATGTAGCACAGGATTGCGGGATTGTTGTTGTTGAAACTGCATTATACCCTTATCTCATAGTCAACTTGTATGGTCCCCTTCCCCATTTTCTGTTCCAAGGATTTCATACTTTTTCAAGCCATGGAACATGTTAGTTAAAAACAATCTCCCAGAGCCCCTGATCAAGAGGAAAAATTCTAGTAAATAATAAATGTACTGTGTTCAAGTGAACTTTCCCCACCTTAGATTCTCACAGAACTCTAAGTTCTCATGGACAACAAGGGATCCACGGAAAAGACCCTGGGAATCCCTACTCTATAGTATTTGCTTTCCCCTAAGTTCATGATATATGCAGATTATTGAATTTATTTCCGTCCATCATTTATGAATATGTTGACCAGAACAATACAAAATCAAGCTAGCCAGACTGTGGTTATTGGATCCTCTTTTGTAGGAATAACATTTGCTCTCCTCAATTTCTCTGGCACGATGTCCATCCTTCAAGGTTTCTCAAAGATTACAGAAAGGATTGACTGTACAAGGTCAAAATGTTCTAATGAAGAAATCTGATTTTAAATTTGAAAAAAAAGGTTAAATAGTTGGGTATTACTTTGACTAATATGAATTATATGTTGTTTCAGAACATGGAATGGGATTTAAAAATATATGCTAAGATGGGAAAAATTTACAACTGCCATTGTTGGAAATAATTTTCTGGATTAAAATTAATGTTTTACCTAGAATGTTATTTTTATCCCAGATAATACTGTACCAGTATTGATAACTGATATACCATTTAAGCAATGACAAAAATCTATTTCTAAATTTGTTTCGTAATGCAAGAAACAAAAAATTAAATACAAACTCCTGAAGGATATTAACACTGGAAAAATTATTTAAAATGTATAATGGAATTTCAAATATTTTTTGCAAATGTAATCAAACTGAGGGAACAATTTTTCATCTTTGGTGGATATGCAACAAAACTAGAAAATATTGGGATCAAATATGCATTTTGATGTGGAAGATTTTAAAAGTAAACATAATTGTTACCAGGAGCTTTTCTTTTGGACTTAATGGACAAACAAATGAAAACATCTTATGGAACTTTGTTTTTACTTAGGATAATAGCAGCAAGACTTTTATATTTCAAAGGTGGAAGGACTTAAAAATACTTACAATGGAAGAATGGATAGAGAAGTTGGTGGAATTGGCAGAGATAGTGAAATTGATAGTCTTTATAAAAGAAGACTTGGACAATTTTATTTCTCCTTGGAAATCACCTTTGGACTTTTTTCAAGAAACTGAAATAAAAAGCTGATTTCTGTGGATTGTCTATCAGGAACTTCATGTTCATTATAGTCATACTTCAGTATAAAATAAGCATATGGTGCATACAGTTTATTACATTCATACTTGATGTCAGTCTCACTAGGTAAACCAGCTCAGAAAATCAGTTCCACAAAAAGCTAAAACTACTTTTATTTAGGTAGATTGCAATAACAGAATCTTGCAAGTCTATTGTGCTCCTCCTCCTCCTCCTCTGCTTCCTCCTAAATTAGGAGGACTCTGCCTGACTTACTTCCAAAGGTTATCTCATTTTTCTGAACTTAAATACTGTTTCAGCCATTTTTGCCTAGGTAACAGTTCCTTCATATTTCTGCAAAGGTTATTTTCCTTACTCTGTATAATTTATGCTGTTTTATTAAAACCACCCTTACAAAATGTTTATAATAAGAGTAGCATAAGGTAAAGTGAGGAAAAAAATTATACACACACACACACACACACACATATGAATCAGTGCAATTGATTGTTGCAGGAGGGAAGTAATTGGATAAATTTTATAGTCACATGAATGTGGAAATGCTATGTTCTCAAAAGGAGTCAATAATCACTGGAAAGAACAAACCAACTTTCCATAGTCTTCTGCTTTCAGAAGTGTTGGATTTCAATTCCCGTAATCTCTAGACAAATGGGCATGGGAATTATGGGACTGACAAATGAGAATCATTCAAAATGTTTGGAAGGCATCACATTGAGGCATCATGTGTCAGATTTTTCTCCCTCCAGAAAAGTGGTTGGGAGGAAGCTAAGAACTGTTTCACACATATAGAAACTGCTTCTGTGAAATGCTTTCAGTCAGGTTTGAAAGTCAGGCAAAAATACATGACACATTCCATGTGACCATTAGTGTGATTTTAATAAATGGCTTAGTAAATGTTTTGGATAGTTTTTCTTTTGGCCGAAAACTCCAGATGTGAAGCAGACTGAAAGGAAACACTGAGCTAAACTGGATGTGATTAGGAGGAAGAAGAGAATTTTGCTTGGGGCTAAAGTCCTTAGGAACGTGTTTTAACTTTTAAACCACAATTCTCAGTGAAAATCTTACATCTTGCCCTCCCCCACAATATCTCATTACAGAAACTATAAAGCAATGCATGTTATACTTCTCTCATTTTCCAGCTGCTATAATAAGTATTGTTGCATATTTAGGAGGAGGGTTAAACTTCCATGAGATGACTTTATATTTCTTCCTTTTCTCTCCACTACCAACTGTAAAGATGTTTTGTGGCCTCCAAGTTTATGAACTGATGCAAAATTTTCTTTAATATCTGAAGACACTAATTTAAATGAATCAATTCAGATTGCAGCAATTTCATGTTTACCACCAATTGAGGTATGCACGATGAATTTCCTAAAGTTAAACCATCATTTAAGACTCAGCAAGATTCTCCATAGCAGCCATATGTGACCATTTTAAGAAGTGAAAGAGTTTCAAGGAAAAGGAGTAACAATTCATCCTTGGCTAGCTGGCTCTCTGGGGAGATAATTTGGACAAAAAGAGTGACTCTGTAGCATTTCATTCAAATGGATTCAAGCAGTTCATTCAAGCAATTGTCAAGCAATCTCTAGTTGTCACCTCGTTTTCTGGATGACTGTGTATCCCCATTTCTTGAAGTCACAAACCTCTCAGATCAATAATGTGTCTGGGAGATCCTCAGATCCTTTGCTGAAGAACCCAAGGGCATTTTCCTTGTTTTTTAAATAGCTGTTCTCAAAATATCTGTTCACTAAACTGAAGACACATAAAGAAAACTGCTCACAAGTGCCTAAATAGCCCTATCAATAAAAACCACAAGAAGCTATTGTTCACTTAAATTTCAACTATAAATTCAAAAAACCAATGTGTGATAAAATAAAGTATTCTTGCCAATTGAAAGACTCTGCCTTCCAAATTCTGTTTCCTGTCTTATTTGTTTTATTGTTTCTATAAATAACTCAAGGTGGCTAACATAACTAATACTCCTTCCTCCTTCTGTTTTCCCCACCACAACACCCTTTGAGATGAGTTGGGCTGAGAGTGAGTGGTCACCCAGCTGGCTTTCATGGCTAAGGTAGGACTAGAACTCCCTGGTTTCTAGCCTGATGCCTTAACTCTAGACCAATAAGAATAAGAAGATAAGAACAAGCTGATTAGGTTTAGAAAGAGAAATATGGCATAATGCTATCATGGCCTCATGGAGTAAAGCAGGGAAATATAAGCTGTGTTTTCCCAAAATCTTGCCATTTTTTGATGTGTAGCTCAAAGTTCAAGTGCAACCCTCAGCCTGAAAAAGATTCTGAAAATTTATTTCATATTTTCTAGAAGAGCACTATACCAATTTTCAATTCAACAGTATGCACAATAGCAATGCTTGGATAAAAGCTTGCCAAAATGTAACAGTTAGCAATGGATATAGGATACTCTGCCATTCAATATGTAGATGACATTCAGTTCTATTTCATCTTAACAGTTGATATGTGGCACTGTACATATTAAATGGGTGCTTAGATAAAAAATGAATGGATAAAAAATAAATTGAATCCAAAAAGAGAAAGGTTCTTAAAGTCAATTCTCCACCCTGTGGATGCTTCTTCTACATAAGGCTGTACTCGCCTTGAAGGAGCAAGTATGTTATATGAGAATCTTCCTTAATCCAGTTTTGTCACTATATGTACTCATGAACTCAATTACACTGAGTGTATTTGCTTATCATTGGTTCTCCAGTTATAACCATTCTTGGATTGATAATTAACCAGAACAACTCACATTCTGGTTATTATAATATGCAATGTATAAAGTTATTACGAGTATACTTTATACAGTTCTTATACTATATAAGAAGTTGATCTCAAGTGGAAACTTCCTAGATGCTAATCTGAGTAATTCAGCAATAGCTATTTATTTTTAAGCTGAATTTCAGTCTCTTGTCTAGATTCAAACAAGATCAAGTAATTCAAACAGATTTTAATTTCCATAAGGTAGAACTGCCTTGTTATTGCATGATCTAAGATCAAACTCACAAATCTTTATATTTCATTGGTCATTATGAATGTTAGTAGCTATTGTAAATATATTTGGTGGAATGTATAATTGATGTTGCTTTGCTGTTTATACGTGCCTACTAATGATTTTTTTAGATTGACATTACCCTCTAGAATTGCTTTTCAAAGAGCAGATCACATCTGAAAATAATAACTAAAGAAATAAAGATATTCTTTGTTTGCTACTCCTCTAAGTTATAATAATAATTTTATTTCTGGCCTACTACTCTAAATTTTGGAACACATTCTTTGTACTTCTGTTTTCTTTTGTTGGAGATATTACAAGGCTCTACATTATTTAAAAGGTAAATGAAATGGGATGAGCATATATTTATACCAGATGTAGCTCTGGAAATAGCTGGTTGCAGAAGAATTATTAATTTCATGCTTTATTTTATACAAACCTTGAGTTCACATCAAAGTTAAGATTGATTTAATTAGATTTTGTATCATCAAGCCATTTGGATTTGAGCTTTTAATTAGGGTAGCATAAAAAACTGTAGAGGCTGCCAGAACATGATTTTGTATGTGTGTCTCTGTGTCTGTGTTTAAAATGGATGCCTGCTGGCTTTCTAATCAGTACTGGGAGGCAAGATATTTTTCTATACACATTTTCCCTTTCCCAAAAGACTATTGACGAGCAGGAACAAATGGGTGGATACAAAGCTAGTTCACTTATATCTGCATTGCAATTGCATTCACAAATCTTCCATTTACTGTGTAACACACAGGGATTCAGGTAAACTTACTTTCATGATCCTAAAGAAAAGTCTCCATATTTCAGATATGGACAGATATAGAAAAGAAAAACAAGTTTGAAAGCTTCATGTTTTGTTGGTCTATTATTATTTCATTAATTTAAATATATCCATCCTGCCGGTTTCGAAGGTTGTCATAGCTGGGAGTGGCACTGGGGATAAGCTCCCATTGCTTATAAAATGCTCCCAATGGCGTGCGGCTCAAATAGCCTCTGACAACAAGTCCAACTCCTAGACTGCGCGTGGCGAAACTGCTCCTACTGATAGGAAAAGTGTTTGTGGTATTTGCTTCCTCTGAGGATGGGCTCCAGAGAAAGGGGCCTGAAAACTCAGGAAATAAAATCTTACTGTTGATAAGAACCCAGTGTGAGTCTTCACTCACATTTCAGTAATCATTGTTTCATGTCATGTTCTACTACTTTAATAGTATAATATATAACTTTAATACTACTTTAAAGTGTTCCTTAATTCCACCAGATTTAATGTAGAGACTCCATCTTTTCCCAACACAATTTTTTTGTTCTGGATGTTATCTAGTACACTTTTTCAGTGATGTAGTCAGGAGTTGGGATTTGTCAAGCATCCAGTGAACATTTTAGGTTGTTTAAGAGCACCCCTTCCCCTCCAGTCGTTGGTTACTACCTTCCATGGCTATTTTGGCTTGAGCTGCAGGCCAGACTGAACACCTGTTTTTAATCTAATTCAAATTAGATTAATTAATCCAACCTAAACTTATTTAATTCCTGAGTAGCATTTTCTGAAGTGCTTGTCAGGTCTTACATATGGACATTTTTACATGGGTTTAGCACTATTCTGAAAAAGTGCTAGACTCGCATCTGAAAAATAAGATTAATGCTATCTTCAGTGAGTCCTTGTCCATCTGCTCAGAAGGTCTGTTAGCTCATAGACTACATATGGGTACTGCTAATCAAAGCCACTAATTACCATCACTGCCTAGCAGCATTAATTAATGATAGAGCTATCTCTTTATTAATCATTCTCTCCTATTTCACCTACATCCCTCATCCTTGCCTGCAGTCTGTCAACCAAGCTATTTTGGGATATGGGGTTAGCATTCTTTCAAACTATATCTTTGTGTAGAAATCAGCATATCCCAAATGCAGAGCACCTCTATCTCTATGACATGTTAGTGGGGCAACTGGACTAGTGACTAAATCAATTATTCTAAGCAATTGCCAATTCCTGCTCTATCACACATTAAGCAAAGCAGTAGTAGTTGTTTTCCTTGCTGGCAGGAAATGCTCAGTAGAAGAATAATTGAATCCAAGAGAATCCAACAGTTGCTTTCTTAAACTTGTTTTGAATGCAAAACAAGTAAAGATAAAGCTTCTCTGGACTTATTAGTGATTGACAGTAGATTAATAGAATAGTAGATTGACAGTGAGATCAGTGCAATTTATGTCAACATGTTTTATGCTAGTTTATATAGTGGTGATAGCATTTTAACATGGTTGTTGTCTTGGCTCAGATCACAAACACAGAGAGAGATGGTTACAAACTTTATTGAGAAGTCTGTGAAGCAAATAAGCAAGCAGCAAAGGAACTGGGAATGCTAACACATATGCACACACACTATAAATAACAAGTGCCTAAAAGTCCAGCAATCTTGTCTTGAGAAAGTTCCAAATCCAAAAGGAGCAGGTACAAGAGTGATCAACTGAAGTTTGAGGCTTCAGTTGTAGAAGTTTCACCAGAAAGTCTTGGTCCAAGATCAAAGCTATGAGATTTCAAATTTGGAATTAAGGCACATGTCTGGGTTAATGAATAGTTATTGCCAATAGAGAGACTTGAGCTTACTATTCTTCTTAATTATAATTGACCAGTGTTACTCATTTGGAAGGGTGACACTGTTTTCTGGTGAGGAGCCTTGGTCTACTCTTCTCTGTGCATGGCAAGCCCTTGCATTAGGAGGGGGTTGTGACTCCTCATCTTCAGAGACAGGTCTCCTCCTTACCAGATGGTGAAACCTCCTTTGCCTGCGCCTGCTCATGCAGTGGTTCATCTGACAGCACTGGAACTGGCTTCTCTTTGTTGGTCTCCTTGTCAGTCAGAGCTATGGGTATGTCCCTTTTGTTTTTCTTCAACAAGACTCTACTTCCCCTTCCTTATCTTTTCCTCAAT
>JANHZU010005029.1:31279-43911 GCA_032468055.1 Acrochordus granulatus | reverse complement strand
GTGGAGTCCTGTAGCTCATTTTCCACTAGATGTCCAGGATCCCCAATAACATCTAGCGCAGTCCTTGTTAACCCAGGTGACGACTGAGCCGGTATGGATTTCTGTAATTTACTTCTCATATTTTTATAGGTGAGAGGCACTCTTCATCTGGCTCCTCTGATGAGACCTGTCCAGTATAGTTGAACCTCTGGCAGAGTTCTCATCTTCTTCAGAGCACACCAGCCCCCCAACCACAGCAAGGTGGTGCCTCATTGGGGGGCTGGAGAGCTGAGATGCCACAAATACCTTTGCAGTGGGTAGGTTATGCATTTATAACCTGGTTTTCTGTCTTTGTTTCTCTACCCTAACCTGCATTGTGTTCTTTCATGGGTAAATTGGCTAAATTTCCAGGTTTACTTGAAAAAGGAGAATGCATTGGATGCATCTTTCATCTTCACCTTTTCCACTAATAATTGTGTGGCTGAGCAGTTGGGAGTGTGGTGGCCAAGCAGTTAAGATGCTGGGCTTCTTGGCCAGAAGGTCAGCAGCTCGACTTCAAGATTCAAGCACTGCCGCGTAATGGGATGAGCTCCTGTTGTCTACCAAGCTCCTGCCAACCTAGCAGTTTAAAACCATGTAAAAATGCAAATAGATGAATACTTTTCCCGGTGGGAAAGGTAACAGAGTTCCGTGCACCTTTGTGTATAGTGGCCACATGACCACGGAAGCATCTTCATACAATGCTGGCTCTTCAGCTGTGAAACAAAGATGCCCCCCCCAGAATCGGCCATGACGTCAGAGGAAACTTTTACCTTATTCAGAAAAGAAACATGGGATATAGTTGAATCAACTGGATTCATCCATGACTTGTGATTGAAAGCCACACAATGCTATACCAGCCTTCTTCTCATCCTCTTCCACCCAAAATTTATTACTCATAAATGAAGGTTTCTACCAATGCACACAGCATCTGTTTAGCTAGTAACTCTTACCTTCCACAGTTACATTACAATTGCTGTAGTATTCTGTAGGGTCACTTTCTTGTGTGGCAATTACCATATATTCTCCTGAGTCACTCAGGTCAGCATCATCTATGATCAGTTCTGCCATCTTCCCTTCATGGTTCATGGTAAACTTACTGGATCTTTCAATCACCTTCCCATTCTTCATCCATTTCAACTTCACATCTTTACTGGTCAGCTCACATTCCAAGCAAGCTTTGCTCTTCTCCTTGACCCGGACATTTTTCAGATTTCTGACAAACTTAATTGGTGTCCCTTAAGAGAGAGAAGACAGATGTTGGTTGCATATCATTCAGTGCTATGCAAACCATCTATGGAAATCACAATAGTAATAAGCCTGATCGCTACAAGCAGCATGTTGATGTGCAGCAAAATAAGAAAATGGAAATATGGCTAAGACTTAGAAATGGGGGAGCAATTGAGAAAAATATGAATATGGAATCTTAAAAACAGTTTTATTGCCCATTAAAAGTAGCATTTTTCTATAAAATCAAAGGAATGTTTGTTCTCTTTTCTCTAGCCTTAGGGTATCCTCATATTTCTCTCAGACAACACTGGTGGTTTTGCAACAAAAAGAATATGTATGTATGTATCTGAACACCACAGTAGCTAATAAGGCTGCCCTAACTATACTCTACATTTGTGGCTTTTTGCTTCTGTCACAAAGTTTATCTATTGTGGGAAATAATAGTGCATATGTAACAATCATGCTTAATATTAAAATGTCTTACTGCTCTTAGTGGCTTCCAGCTTCCAAAAGCCTTAGAACACTTCTGGCACTAGATTGCCAAGCATACATTTATTTAGGAGCGCAGCTGGAGTCTCTGAAAACTCTGGTGGACAGCTATGAAGAATTCTGGAATCTCTTGGAAAACAGCAAATAAAAATCTTTTCTGGTGAAAAACAAACACTATCATCTTTGTCTGGCACACTGCTGGATCCACGTGAAGTACTGGAATAGGACTGTGTTTCAGGGGTTGAATCCTGAACTCATTCAGAAGAAATTGTTTTGCATCCAAGACAGAATGGATGTTTCTACTCTTTCCTGTGATGAACAGATAACTTCTGAGAAGCCTCAGCTGAGTTCTGTTGCTTCCAAATTACAAATGGCATCAGACCAAAAAAAGAAAGAAATGTTGCAGACTTCTTAAAAACTACAGAAGGAACCAATTTGGTGACTGACAGGTTCATTCGCAGTTCAGAGAAAACCTTATGATTAGATCACAATTGGTCACCCCAACTGGAGTACCATTTGCAATTGTACCACCAACAGTTGCTCCAATCACTGTTTCCTGGATAGGTTCAAAACTCTTGTAGCACTGATGGAGCAGATAATGGAAAAGGTAAGGCAGTCTAATTGTGATTTGAGGTAATGTTGGGAATGCTTGTGGAACAAAAATGATCCAGAAACAAAAATTAACAAAGAAATGACTATGACACATTGCTCAAACAGTGTCAGCTTTGGAGATGCTGTAATGGTCAGGGGAGTGTTAAGATATCACAGTTTCCTCTTTCTTTGTAGATGGGGTTACCATCTCCCATCTCTAAATGGCTGGGACAATAGAGCTTGCATGATTCTGGGTGGCAAGAAGGTTACAATCTTCTAATGTCTAAACTCCAATCATTTTCTACTCAAAGAATGAAATAAGAAATGCTATAGAAGGATCTTTCCATTGAAGACATTCTCTGGATCCAAGATCAAACTGCTTACTAACAGAGTGAATCAGAAAAGGCTAAACATGGGTTGTTTTTGCACAGATCAGACAATAATCTTTTTCACTAAACTCCAGATACCCCCTTATTCTGTGGAATTGTGGAAAATAAAGTAATTATGAAAAACAGATAATCTGTAAGTCAGTCTTCTGATAGATGCTGCATTTTACAGCACTAAACAGAGAGGTGTCAAATGAAAAGACATTCTACTGCCCAAATATGATTTATAAAAATTATTTTATCTTTTCATCACCCTCTGTATTTTTGTTTCTCTGTTATGTCATACTTCCAAATACTTTGTTTTCTGCAATAAACTCCTTTAGATATATAGTACAGTATTCCATTCTCATTGACATGTGATTTAATTAATAATAGTCAGTAAAGACAAAGATTCATCTGCTATTTAGTACCAAACTGAAGGTAAAAATAGGAACAACTGAATTATACATAAAAGAAGATAAAGCCTCTTATTTTCATCTTCAGTTCGGCTCTAAATAGCATCAGCTTAATATAGGTTAAGCATCAGCTTATCAACTCAGTCAATAGGAAATAGATAATTCCAGCATCTCTTACTCTGAATGAAAAGCTCGGTTTCTGTCAAGAGGCTTCCAGCTTCAAAGCTAACCTTTCCCATGTCACTCAGGCGAACATCTTTAATTTTCAGTGTGTGTGTCAAGCCATCTTCAGAGGTGATAATCTCATACTTGTCATCCCGCTTCAGCTCTTTTCCATTAAATTTCCAAACAAAGTTGGATACCTTTTTAGAAAGGCGTATCTCAAGCACAGCAGTTTGCCTTTCATTTACTTTCATGGGTTTCAGGTCTGTCAAAAACTGTAGGGGTTCATCTATCAAAAGACAATATGAATTAATGCCACTAGTTATCCTAAGGCTTGTTGATGGAGAACTTCTAAAAATACAGATCAAAGTTTCAATTTCCCTATCTTAGTACTGCATATTTCTGCAGCAGAACTGAACAATTAATGCCTGGCCTGGGAACTGCATGTACCCCCATCTAAAATACTCCACATTCTTTTGCCACTCCCAGGGTTCCCCAAGATTTTCTAAGCTATCAAAATTTAAAAGCTTGTGATTTGCAATATAACATGTACAACAATTTAAGCTCTCAAGTAGATGTGTGATATTCCTGATGATGAATTCCAGATTTTTAAATGTAGCTCCCAACTCCCCTACTCTTAGGAGAAGATGAAAACTATGACTCATACAAGTGGAAGACAAGACTTACAGTCTTCCTCATATTAAATGAAAGAAGTCAAACTTACCTATTACATGCAAATTTGCAGAGAGAACTTTATCACCTATGGCAAAAGAATAGGCACCTATGTCATGTTCATTGACATTAAAGATGTACAGCAAATACTTAGTGCCCATCTGTTTTGCATCATATTTTCCTAAAGAATACTGAAGACGCAGGGGTTCGCTACCCTAGAAAAAAGAAAATGTGATTTTTTGAAAGGTTGAGTAAACACATGGCAAATATTTGTTATTAAAACAAGAAAAGGGGCTTTGTAAGATGATAGCTACATTTATCTCTCCCTCATCTCTATCACTGTCATCTCTGTTTCATATGGTTAATTGTCTTTTGGGATTGACACTCTCAGGTATGAAATAAATTCATAGAAAAATACTTGTTTGAGCTGTTATCAGTAAACATGAATGTTCTGCCTTATTAAAGTTGATATATCTCTTTGAGCAATGACAACCTTCACATTAAGAACTGCACATTCAGTAACTGGCCCCAATTTTCCAAATATTTATTACAAAATTAATTAATGGATTCAGCTAGATGCTTCATAAAACAATAATTACTTTAGAGTTACTGTATGTCATAGCTAATGCATTCTGTGAAGCAGGTAAAATGAAAAACTGAGACAAAATCCAGAGTCATCTGGGCACACATTAAAATGTAAGTAACCCTTCCCCCCTTTATTTTTCTTGGAATATAAATTAAATTTTCTTCCTCTCTACTTTAACAAGCTTCCAGAAGTAGTTTCTGTGGCTTTAGACCACAGGCTGGACAATCTGAAGCCAACATCTGACCCTTGGTTATATCAGCTGCAACCTATAAGATGCAACTGTGCCCACTGATCAGGCTAAAGTTCATTTATTTATTTCAATTACAATAAATAAAAAAATGGCTACTTTTAGCCAAATCATCTTGATATTGGCATCTCTGAGTTCCAGAATACAGTCAAATATTGCTGTAGAGTCCACCTTAGCAGAAACATCTTCCAAGGGTTTTAGAATCTTTATAGCCTGTAACATAAAAAGATAACAACTTTAGGTAATTTCTTATGTTTATTTTTAACCCTATTTAAGTAACTTGTTTAACACCTATTTTGAACATATGGATTTGACCATAAGTCTCTTGACCCAGTGACCTAATACTTTTTTAAAGTCCATTTCCAATACTACTTGTAATGATGTCACATTGTTATAGCCTCTGACCAAAATGGAACAGCTGAACTTTGTGGGTGTGTCTGTATTTTTTTTGTGCGTATAAGAAAAGTTCAGGAGCTAATAATCTCTCATCATCTTCAAGCCAACAAATACATTCAGACAGATGTTTTATACTTACCAAATACACTAATTGTTGTGCTTCAGACTCTTTGGACTGGTTTTAGGGTTTGGAGTGTCAGATTCCCTAATCAAATTTCCTTTATAGAGCATATTTGATTACTTTGATAGCTTAATTTTATTTGCATCTCTGTTTATGGGGTTTGTTTATTTGCTTGTTTGTTCCATAATGCTGGTCTTTAACTAAAATAAAGATTTGTTTACTTGTTTTGTTTTAGTAAAATTGAGGGATGTTAGTGATGATATCATCTATTTGACCTACAAGCTATTTGACCACTGAGGCAAATGCTGAGAGATGGAGAAGTGGAAGGGTCTTAAAATCTAGCTTTCTCTAAGCTGAACAAATCTCTATGTTTCAGAAATAAAATTGGGGGTGTCTGCAGGATATGATAAAGAAGTCAAGATGGAGACTGCAGCACTGTGGTAGAAACTCTGTCCATTTTTTAAGTATGTGTTGCAGATTACAAAAAGAGCTTGCATTACATTATCACAGCCCTACCTTGACTTTTTTAATATACTTTGCAGAGATTCCTGAATAAAATAGAAATTCTTCTCATTCTTTCTGTCTCTTGGCTTTCTCTTCAAGAGGCAGTTTAGATAAAATCAAGGCTTTCCTATCTGATGTATGTCTAAACAAATTTGCTTTTTAGTTCAAATATGATGAATATATATATGTTCACCAATTGCTGGGCTGAGCCTGTTCTCTGCATCCAAGACAACTGTATTAGGAGCATTTTGCTTTTTGCACAGGATCTGCTGCTGCTTAATTACTTGGTATCCTTTTACCATTATGCATATTCTCCAGAGCTCAGTTTTCAGCAGGGGTGCCACTGAATTTAAAATCCAAAAAGGATTTATTTTATTTATTATTAGATAGGGACTAAAGAAGCAGAGAGGAGCTGCTGACAATCACTTTTCGATCTTTGATTTTATTTGCAAAGGCATCAGTTGTATTATATCATCCTAGAATGTTTTTCTATAAAGATTTTGCCAAGCAAAATCAAGACAGTCTGTGGTAGCCAAACTGACAAAGCTATCTTGGTTTTGTTTGACATACACAATTTTTATAGATATATCTTCTAGTACAAAATTATTTTTTATTTTATTTATCTCCCGCTTTATTATTTTTAGAAACAACTTAAGGCGACAAACATATTTAACGACCTTCGTCCTCCTATTTTCCCAACCCTGTGAGGTGGGTTGGGCTGAGAGAGACTGACTGGCCCAAGGCCACCCAGCTTGCTTTCATGGCTAAGGTGGGACTAGAATTTACAACCTCCTGGTTTCTAGTCTGTTACCTTAACCACTCAACCACACTGTTTTCCTAAAGTTTTTACTGATTTCTATTTGTAACATTAAGTTATGAATTCCAGGTATTCATTTTATGTTCTAAGATTCCGTCTAAATATCAAATCTGATGTGCTTTAGCCTAATCTAATCATTTTCCCATAACAGACAGATAACATATAGATCCCTTTTAAAGAAAATTATTGCCCTGCACTTAAATTATGACAGACTTGTAAGGCAACTCACAAATCCAAGGTCCAGATGGATCTAGGACTGACCTCAACTTCCTTTTTCTTCATCTCCTTCAGCTTTTTAAGAAGTCCTCGAAAATCGGTGAAACCATATTCCATGCAGACCTTCTCAAAGTCTTTCTTAGGCACATTGGAGAGGATCTCCAGCATTTCCTTTTCATCAATCACTTTTTTCTCCTTCTTTGGAGTGGGACCTCCCCTGCATGCATACAAACAAGATCAGTGAGCCTCTCATAAAACCATAGCACTGAATTCTTATGTGGAGCCCTTCTCCCTTAGCCCCCAGTCAGAGATACATTTCCATCTTTAACTATAGGAGGAAGAGAAGGGAAAGCCAACTACTGTATTACCAACTACATATAACTTCTGTATTCTTGTGTATATTATGAATACCTGGAATTCATAGCTTAATGTTACGAATAGAAATCACTAATAATTTCATCAAAAACTGTGACCCAAACAGCTGCCCAACTACTGTATTCTTGTGTATATTATCTCAATGCTACCCATTAAAATATCATGAAAAAGCCTCTTGAAGCAACCTGGTTCATGGAATTTAGTGAAAGGCTCTTAGCAGTTGGATGATCTCAAAAAAAAAAAAAAACTAAGCAGAATTGGATGGGTTAGTACCTGAATGGGATATTACCAGGAAATCTCAGGGCTATAGATGAAATTAGAAGTTTTTTTCCAGCACAATCTTTCCCTACCCAACCTCTACCAGATAGGTTGTGATTGCAGCTTCTAGAATTCTCAGCCAACGTGATTGAAGGGAGCATCAATTCTAGAAATGGTTACATTGTGGAGAGACGGGGTTATTGCACAATTATGGGCTGGAGATCTATATTCCTTATGATGTATTGTTCACAGTGCATCTAAATCCTTTATTTCACAGAAAAGCTTCAGGGATTATTCTATTTTGAAAATGGGATATGCATTTTCTTTCCAACTCTGGATTTATGCTTCTTACTTACCTTCAGTTATAATCAGGGACACTGTATAGATAATGTCAGCATGCCTGTTGGAAACCACACACTTATAAAGGTCAGCATCACTACTTGTGAGATTTTCTATCTGCAATGAAAAAAACAACACAGAGGCCAAAATAAAGCCATCCTCAATGCTCTGGAGGTCCAATGGAGTATAATCTCTAGCACTTAAGTGATGGATGTACAGTATTTGAATTCAACAAAAGAAAATTTAAAGTCTTACTAAGATGAAAAAAAGAAGACTTTTTTAAAAAAGGGCATAATTTGTACAGAAAACGGGAGTGCACATACAAGATTATCTTGTAAAAACACATCTGGAACCACAGAGATCAAAAGGTTGCCTTTTACTAGAGGAAACTTAATTGGGAAAATGGGCTGAAGGTCACAGCTGCACTTCAGTCCTTTATCCAACCGCTGTTGCATTAAAAACTACCTGTGCATTTGCTGCATAGAGTTTTCCATTGAGTTACTGAGAAGGAGAGGTGAGCAAAGGCAGTTCTGAAGTAAAGACTTCAGTGGAATCGTAACAAAGTTTAAAAAACAGGCATCTGGACTGGATTTTTCTCAAGTAGAAGACGTTTCACCTTTTATCCAAAAGGCTTTCTCAATAGCGTCTGATTCAAAATGTTGCAGAGTATATAAAAGCAAAGCCAGAAATGAAATGAAAGAGGATCCACAACTAAGATGCATGCGCTCCAATTCCTAGAATTCCCGAGCCAGGATGAAGACTATCTTAAATCTGCCAAGTCTGAAAAACTTTCACTTTGATCTTAGACAAAAACTCATGGTAGAGGTTGCAATATTTTCCCTTTATCTCTTTAACATCATAATGATAACAGTAAAGGTATATTCAAAGCCTTCCAAAGCATCTTTGGAAAACAAAACAAAATGAATAAATTTATAACATAATAAAATTGTTTATCATTTTAAATATTTTTCTGAAAATGTTTTAAAAAGACTCTATGCAAATGCCCTTATTGAAGAATAGGCAATAAATTGGACTCTGATTTTGGATGCTGGACTAAAATTATAAACTGAGTGCCTGGAGAAAGGCTTTTTCCTCACAGTACGAATCTCTGTATGTGTGTACCTCTGTTGAGGGAAACTGAAAAAAGAAAAGCAAATAAATGTAAGGTTAATGTAATGTTTAACACACTATGTGTTTTGTTTTGTTTGTACTATTTTTTAGATAATTTTACTCAGAGCTGTCTGTGAGGTTTTAAGTTTATCTCTTTTCATGAATATTTTGGGAAGAGGTTATATGCTACTCCTATTCCATTGAAACTGGGTGGTTATAATAAATTTAAATAATAATAATAAAAGAAATGTTTCTCGATAAATAAATTACATTTAATATAACATGGAAACTTTCCATGCCACAGCTTTTCTTACTTTTAGGGAATGCAATAAGCAGGATTCATTAAAACGCTCTTATTCCGTCTCATATTTTCCGTCTCATATTAATGTAAACAGCAGTGTTGAAGATCACTATTGAATTAAAAGAGTACTATACTGCAGGGTAGAGAAGGAAGCAAGAGAAAGAAGCAACACATTTTTACCTTGAGGACGTACTCCTTATTGATGCTGTCGAAAAATACTTTTGATCCTTCTTTGATTGGCAACCCACTTTCTCTTTTCCAGGTAACATTGGGTTTGGGGTTACCTATCACTTTGGCTCGGAATACAGCTTTATCTCCTTTTGGGAAGCAACACAGAATGATATTTGAACAACAAATAACTTTGAATGTGCCAGATTTGCACATTTGGGGGCAATTTGCAGGCTGCCTCAAGATGTGGTACTCTCACCCTCCTATTTAACAACTAAATGAGATCACCAGAAGAGGCCATCCATCTATTTGGGGCTGGATATCATCAGCATGCTGATATCCTAATATCCTTACCTAACCCCAAGAAGTACATACTCAGTGGTATATCTTGATCTCTGATTATTTAAGTGATGTAGGTAAGGTTTTGTCCCAATATCTGGAGGTTATTGGTGCCTGGATGGGGAAGAACAGGCTCAAGCTCAAACCAATTAAGAGTAAGTGGCTATTGGTGCCTTGATCCTCCCAGTTCTGTGGAGGACCAAGTTTTGGGGACCTTCCAACTTTGATCAGGACTGGTGAGCAATCTGGGGATCTTCCTGAATTCTCAACTCCTATCCATCGTCCTATCCATTAAGCAATAGTATCCAGCAGGGCCTATGAAGTGTATCCCCCTTTTGCCCACCTTCAAGTGATCTCTCTAAATGTGCCTTCCACCCAGGGCTAGGATTAGGGTATTAGGTAGTCTCCTTTCATTTGGAGAGATGTGGCTGGAGAATATATTATCCCTTGGATGCTGATCATTATTATTTGTTCTTTTAATTTGTTAAGATGAAGAAGAATGGCCCAGAACAGTTTGTTGTGTCTTTTCATATGACTGGCTCCAGGTTTTCATAGTGAGATATGTTTGCAATATTTAAGTCAAGCCTACAGCAAAATATTACTGTGTGGAATGCTCTTGGAATGGACCTCATTCCATCCCCTCCTTTCTAATTTTCTGTCTTCCCCCCGCCATCAGTGTTCATGCCTAAATTCAGTTCCTTTTGGGATGTTTAGAAGAGTTTCTGGGTGATGGGGAGATTAATGCTGGAAAGCTTGGTATTCTCTGAAGACTACTTATTCTCTCTTTTTGGGCATAGATGTGGCAGAGAATCAGGCAGTTGTGAAGGTTGCTATGGAAGGTGAACGAGAGGTTACCTTCAGGAGCTGTTAGTGGATGGGGCTTCTCCATAAGTTCAGGGATGCTCTCTTCTGCAGGGATGTCCACGGAATGAGAAACCATGCTGAAAGACTCCACAGAAGAAGATAATTTTCTGGAAGCCATTTCCTCTGCAGATAGAAACAGATGTGGATTGTACAAAATTATATTTTTCATTCATCTGTTTGAGAATTAGATTCACAAATATCTACCAAAAGCAGTAGGTAAAGATAATCTCATGTTTCTCCAGCAGTGGATGGCTATATATCCAAACACTAAAAGAAATACTTAGGTGTATCATGATTCTAATAAACTTTAGAACAGATCTCACAATTCAATATTCACGACAAATACTTTTTAAAAGTGAAAAGAATCGCAGCTTCTCAAGTCTTTCCCTTTGAAGGTATCAGTATGTCATTTGTCATCTTGCCACGGCCTTCATCAAACAACAAATTCAGAGGGCAAAAATCTATTGGATTTATTTACTGTTGATATGATTCTCTCTGAAGCAACACATGCTTCCAGTTTATGAAGAACGTCAAGAATTTGCTTGCATCTGTGGTTTAAAATCAATTTTCAAAATATGGATAATTTACATTCAAATTCTGTCTCATAAGCTAACAGTTATATCCAATATTTTAGAAGTTTCCCTCAAATATCAAATGTTCAAATACCTAGGAATTAATATATCTAAGATTTCAAATAAACTATTCAACAATAATTATGGCGTTATGAAAAAATAATTATGGCTCCATTAAAAATTAAGAAAGGACATGAAAAGATGGAACAAGAGTTATCTTAGCATTTTAGGCCATGTAGCAGCAACTGGATAACGTTATCTCTTCAACCAGAAGTGTCCAATCTTGGCAACTTTCAGATGTGGGGAGTTCAACTCAGCATAGCTGGCTGAGGAATTCTTGGAGTTGAAGCTACACTTCTTAAAGTTGCCAAGAGTGGACATTCCCATCTTAGACTAATAGTGTCTATTTCAAATTCTTCCTGATAAAATTTTAACCAACTGAAAAATAATATATTATTTTGTTTAAATAAAATACAATATAATAAAAAGTGATATTCTATCCTTACTTCAAATTAAGGTAAAATAGGGCATACTTTAAGAATATACTATTAAGTTTATAAGAGAGTATGATAGGAAAGATATAATATAATCTTTAGGAAATTAGTTCTAATTTCCTTGTGCTTATTATAGAATAAGTATAGTTATATTAATTAGATTTCTGTTAAGATTATAACATATGAGGAGAATATGCTTCTTTTTTTATTAGATTGGAGAAGAAATATCCATACAGACCTAAGCTGGGAATGCTGTATTAGTGTTGTTATTGGTTTGTATTTAGTTTATGTGTGTGTTTTGTTTTATGCATTTTACGTTTGCATTATATATTTCTTTTTTTGTAATTTTAGTTTTAGTTTTGATATTTTATGTAGTAAAAGAAAAAAAATAAAAACTTTTTATTAAAAAAGAGTATACTACCAAACAGCTCAGCTAACATAGAATATTCCTCTTATAATGGAAGATCTAACCAAAAAAAATTGATTGAGATGGAGAATGCTTAGTTCTTGAGTAAGAATTAAATCTGTTTTTCCCCTTTCCAAATAGAATTTCATAAAATAAATGAACTCAATAGCAATTTTACGTAAGTAATGTGATGGATGTGGAGAAAAAGGTTTTCAGGATTTATTTTTGGTATGCGTTTAAGTTTTAATCAGTTTTAAGTTTTAATCAAGAACTATTCACACAGTTGAAATCATGTAGGGAAAAAAGCCTTTATAGAAAAAAGTCTTAACAACACAGTCATGAAGCAATTTTGCTTGTTGGAAGCTGGTTGTAAATTGACATCATTTAGCCTGGGACACTGCTACTGTCATTAACAAATGCTGGTTGCCAAGTGCCCAGATTTTAATCATATGATCATGGGGTGCTGCAGCAATTATAAGTGCAAGGACCAGTTGTAATTCACCTTTTCAGTGCAGTTGTAACTTTGAATGGTTGCTAAATAAATAGTTGTAAGTTGAGGACTACCTGTAGTTATGA